>JAQHUG010000108.1:5668704-5694894 GCA_028555095.1 Dicrostonyx torquatus
TTTGCTTTAATTCTAAAGGTTTGTTATGAAAGTATAAGTAGGAATCTAGAGATAGATTCACAGAGGGTTCCTACATTTCTGGGAATATTTTTTCAAGTAAGATTTTTTGTGCTAGTTCATTAACCATTTAGTGTCCTTGACATGTAACACGTGTGAACATATATATATATATATCCTGCTGCATTTGTTTCTGGGACCATTTACCGGCTGTAATCTCTTTGATGAAATTACTATTACTTTTTAAATTTGTGGTTCAAATGGATTTTGGTTAAGGCTCAAAATTTCAGCATTATTCTAAAGTTGTAATTTTGGTATTAAACTTGACTGATTCATCTTTCTGTCATTGGGACAAAGCTATTATTTTTAATATCAGATTCTCTCCAAAAACCTGAGTACACATTATGTATGACTTTGCAAGCTGGGTACTAGTGTTTAACTGCAAGGAGACTTGTATAGCTGCAAATACTGCCTCTTCAAATACCAGTCCTCCTTTGTTCTTTTTATTTCACCGAATGAAGCCACATTTTTCACAGAGCAAGTGTGAAATATTATCATTCACTTAATGCTTCTCTTCCCTGAGAAATGTAGAGATGTTCTTCAAGTTGTGTGTCTTAAGTAGTTCCACTTTGCTTTATTCAGATCTATTCACTCCACAAATTCTATGAGCACCATCCTGGCTCAGTGTTTGTTTGGATTTCAGAGAGACCAATGAATTTGTCTCCTTTCTTGATTTTTTTTCAATACCACTCGTGGTATCGAGTTAAATATGTTCAAGCAACTACTCTTCTAAAAAAATACTGAGCACCCATTATTATGGTGCTCTAAGTTCAAAGTCTGAGTTTAAGGTTTAAACATGTCTAACAACTCATATAAACAGACTGCAGACTTCAACCAGTCCTCTGCACATTCCCAAGAGTGCCCCTTGCTTCCACCTTCCAATTTATTCCTTCTTTTCCATTCTAGGTCATGTCCCATCATTCATGACAACCCGAGCTGTAAAAAATTTCATGAGACTTGGAGTTCCAAATCAAGTGGAGTTTTTCAACACAGCACTCTTTTGTTCCTTTCTTGCTTTAAGGATAATTCATTTGAATGGTGGTGTGCTCTGTTTCCACATTCTTAAATGGAGAATAAGATTGTACATTATGGTTGTTTGTCTCCCTACCTTTTCCCATTATTAGAATGGTAGCTGCTTAAGACAATGCTTCTTATTTGGGGTTGTTTATGTTTTGTCTGTGACCCAGGTCATACTTCCAGGAACCCAGCATCATGTAACGGTTTTCATGAATGCACCAAGTTCTTGATATTGCAGAATAATTTTTCATTACAAAATGAGACTCTTTTGTCTAATTAAAAAAGTAATTGAATAATATCATATAACTTGCTACTGATGACTCAATATCAGAATACAAAGAAAGAAAATAAGAGACAGTGTTGATATATCCTTATCCAGTTTCAAGAGTTATATTAAGATTTGGTTCTGTTGCAAGTGACGAAATTATAACTGCCTAGTGAGGCAAGACAATGACAGTTCAAACATTTGCAAAGTGGATACACCTCAGAGGCTTTATCAAATATTTAAACCCATCTGATTAACACTTCTATTCTGGAAAATGGAATTTGAACAGATATAAATACAGTATTTTCATTTCCCTAGAAATCTCAATTGCAGATCTGCTGAAGAGTCAGTAATTACCCAGGGACCAATTAGCCTGTTTGTGGATTATCTACACCCTGTGGCTTCTTCCTCTTTACTTTCCTCCTCATCTCTGCCTTTTGACCGGTTCACAGCTGTTTTCCAGAAGAAGAAATTAAAAAAAAAAAAAACTGTGAAAAGGTTTTTCGAAAAAAAAAAAAGTGAAATTAAGACCCTGTTGTCAGGCATTGAAAGGAATTTTGCTCGTTTTAGTTGCCTGAATCTTTTGTGCCAAGCACAGACACTTGAGCCAAAGAGTAATTTTATTATTAAAAGTTTCTAATGTATTTTTTTTAAGATGGGATTGTTCCATCTTGAAATCTCCAATTTACTGACTATAGTGATGTAGTAGTCATACTTTAGACCAACATGGAAGTCATTCGATATTTTATTCCTTTATGATATCCATGTACACAGTTTTATAGGAGCACATCAGACAGATTTTTGTAAGGTTTTATGTGACCTTTTAATGTCAATCTAGAAATTTCCCATACAGTTTACTCAATGACAGGCTTCATTGATGTGATTCTATTCATAGAGCAGTGCCCAATACAATTGAAAAAAAAATTCATCTCCAACCATAACACATGCTTTTCTATTCATGTATAGTTGGAAGAGGCCCTAAAAATCAATTTTCAGCATTGTCCATTGGGGAATTGATGCCTCGTATTGAGTTTCTTTTTGGCAGAGGGGAATTTACCTGAGCACATTTTAACTTTTTTTTTTTTTTTTTTTTGGTTTGTATTCTGTGTCCTCTGTCATTTTAGGCCAATTCAGTTAGCCATCTCTGTGGAGTTTTCTATTTTCTCTGGAGGTTACTGCTCAGGGTTTCATGAGCACAATGCAGAGATTTCCCTCTCAGCTGTCCTGCTTCTATTCACTTTTCTTTTAAGAATAAAATTCTATTCTGACACATAATGATTTCTTCTGAGCTCACCTTAGACCCAACATCTAACAACTCTGTTTTCTCCATCTCTGCTGTCTCAGAACTCTGCATTATGGCACGAGGTCAATGGCATCGACACAGTTATCTTATTCCATACCATTAAATGAAAGCTTCAGCTTTTCCAGTTTAACTTTCTTAGCATTTTCTCTCCTACTGTCTTTGGACATCTGTATCCAAACACAAAAGGGAAACGCTTGAATAAAACTGCAAGTGTATTGCAATTCATTCTGTGTGTTCAGTTTTATCTCAAAAATCATCCAAAGAAGGGAAACATGAAATTTTTGATGAATTGGGACACAAGAGACCATTTTAAGGCTGAGAAGCATAAAATTTTGGTGGTAGCTGTGTCTGCTCGTTCTTCTATAGTAGTTTATGAATTTGTTAAAAGTTGGCCTATTGTCCTCCATGTGCTATTCAGAACAGCACGAGAGCCACAGTATTACCTATTTCCTCTTTTCTACAAATTGTGTCAAACAACATCATTTTCTAAATGGTCATTAAGTCCAGAGCAGTGGTTATCAACCCCCTAAGGATGTGACACTTTACTAGAGTTCCTCATGTTGTGCTGACCCCCAACATAATTCTTTGTTGCTGCTTCATTAATGCAATTTTGCTACAGTTATGAATGAATTGCAACATAAATATCTGTCGTTTCTGTTGATTTTAGGCAACACCTGAGAAAGGGTCATTTCACTGAGTGGTTGTGATCCAAAGGTTTCAAACCACTGAAGTAGAGCATTTCCCAAAAGTTCAAGTGAGCCATGTATTTCAATGCCAGTCTTCCTACGTGTACTTTATCCTGGTTCACAATTCTGTAGAATTCTATTGGGTATATGAATCACTTTCCTTGAGATATGAACAGAATAATGATTCCTTATATTGATACAGTGTTTTTTTCAGCTTGAAGTATACCAATTTATTATGTCTTCTAACGTTCATAGCCATTCTGTGAGGAATATGATGTGATTATAATTCCTTTGATTGACTGACTGATTAATTATTTGAAAAATAGACATTAATCAGGAACTTTGGTTCATAATCATTCTTTTGGATTGAGTATTTTATTTGATTTTTTATGGGTTTCAGTAAGTTAAGCTGCTTCTTGCAAATAAATAAACCAACGACTATTTTCATAGTATTTATAGTTAATATGTCAATTTTTAAAGTTCTATCAACTTTGATTTGTAATGAAAAAATTCTCTCTGTGATTTTTATTCAGATGCCAATTTGGGTACGAAATATATTGTCATATGAAATAAGAAGGAAATAAATAAGTTATATATCTTAGAAATATGGAATTGATTTAGGAAAAATAATGTACTTTTTCTACATTATTTTAATTTTTCCTTTCAAAGCATAGTTAAAGTATCTATAAAAAGAAATAACTAGCCGGGCGGTGGTGACACATGCCTTTAATCCCAGTACTCGGGAGGCAGAGGCAGGCAGATCTTTGTGAGTTCGACACCCGCCTGGTCTACAAGGGCTAGTTCCAGGACAGGCTCCAAAGCTACAGAGAAACCCTGTATCAACTCCTCCACCCCCCAAAAAAAGAAATAACTAAGAATTGTATGCATTTCTCTTTTATCATGTTGATTTTTCAATTGCTATATATTAACAAATATTTTCAGATTTTGGAAGGCCATAATATATCAACTAGACTTACTGTTTATATATATGAGATTTCACTGAATGGTTTCTTATTTAAAAGAATAGAAGTAAACATGCATGCACAATTTTTAAAGAAGTAAAGGAATAAAAATATCTGTTTTATGCAATACAGTTCTATGATGTACGAAAGGCAACATCAGAGTCAGTATAAGTAATCATGTGTGGCATTACAGAAAATCAAATTGAAAGCAAATTGCTTTGTTTATTAGGCTTAATAATAAACTCACTACCAAATGAAAAAGCATTTTTCAGAATAAGATTTCCCAGCATGCCGAAAGTGGCATAATGATTATTCATAGAGATGGTAAAGTTCAAAACAGCAAAAAGTTGAAACACTGCCGAAATTCAAAAATGGTGGCGAGGAAGTAGAAAATTATGTGAAATGTTAGGGATGTTTCATTCCAGTACCTTGGCCTCATTATATTATCAGCTAAATATAAGATACATAGAGCAGATAAATGTCTCATTAAGTCCTTCACAGTCTTTCTGAGAACTTGGTAGTGGTCTTGAATATGAAAAGTAGAGAATTATATCACAAAAGAGTATTTCAAAAATTTTATTAAATCACTATGGGCAAAGCATAAGGGTGCAAGTCATTCATCAACTTTTCATAATTAAGAATTTCTCTATGGCAAACTTCAAGGGTAAAATGCATCTCATTTTGGGAATAGGCAACTTTTCAGCTGTTCAACATACTTCATATTAGAGGACCCACTTCTATTTTTATAAAAAGATGTTCTCAACTAATGATTTCTGAGTTAATGAGAAACAAGTTATGCTAAATACACAGAAACCCAGTGTATTTTATTTTGAGATTTACTTTTTTTGTTGTTTCTCTAAGCGAGACACATGAATGTCACACAAGAGGATAATTGAACAGAAAATAAAATAAGAATTTACTTGGACAATCAACCCCTACGATCTTGATTATTAAATCTGGTGAACATATCAGGCTCTTCCTCTATATAAAACTAGAAAAAAATACCTGCAGATAAATTTTTGCTCTGCTTCTTATTCTAGCCAAGTGCCCATTTCTTCTGCATATACCTAAAAATGAAAAGGTAAACGGGTTGACACTACCTTTCTCTCCAAAACGTAGCCAGGCTTAAAATACCTACGTAGAAGACAAGTCTCAGAGCACAGAAAACATCATCAAGGATGCTTGTAAACAATGCAAACATGAATGGAAAAGAGCTTGAGCGATGTCAGAGGGGCAGCAGTGCTCACAACACCTGAAGCACAAACACTGAGCTTCCCTTTCAGAAGCAAGGGAATCTCAGATTGACAGACAGCTGCTGATTGCTCCTGTTGAAGCTAGCGCAGGATGATGGTTAGTTTGCAAGTAAAAGCAGATGAAGGAGGACATGAATCACAGTCAAATCTTTGGAATGTGGGTAAGCCTTAAATTATAAATGCCTTGTGATTGACTGGCCACAAGCAACTTATTAAAAATGTACATATGATGAGGAGAAGTGGGAACTGGATCAGATGAGTGCAGCTGATCATAACATCTCTCGCTAAAATGGGAAAGGGGAGTTGGGAGACGTCACAGTGGAGGATCTGAAAGGAAGCGGTGTTGTGTAGGGAAATTGGCATGTTGTAGTCACAGGATGGCCCATACGAGGACTAGGCTTCCGTTGCAGATACAACTATCAACATTAACAAGAGTGCAAAGTTTCAGGTGAAGAAATTAAATAACAACCAATCTGAGGACTTGCAAAGTGGTAGTAGACACAGACACGTACCATGGAGAAAAGGCTGGCATCATAGTGACATCCTAATGCCAAGGGTTCATTTGTGATATTCCAACCCAGAGTGACATGTCACAAGTATGCCCAAAAGATGTCTACAATGTAGTTTATTCCTGAGTCTGGAATACCTGTGAAACCTTGTTTCTTAACACAATGGCAGAATCTGTAGACCTCTTTGCCTTATAGAGGACAAGCTAACAGGAGCTGGTTCTTAGCCCATTTCTTATTTTCTTAATAATTAAATTTATTCATTTATTTTGCATCCCAATCACAATTTTCCTATCCTTTCCCCTCAATATCTCTCTCCTACCTTCCCTCCTTCACTTGCCCCCCCACCCAATTCACTCCTAGATTTGTGTTCAGAAAGGGGCAGGCCCCCCATGGATATCAACAAAGCATCTATTGAGGTAGTACTAAACTCCTCCCCTAGTATTAAGGCTTGGTAAGGCAACCCAATATAAGGAATAGGTTCTCAAAAGCTTACAAAGTGTCAGAGACAGCTTCTGCTCCCACCGTTAGGAGTCCTAAAAGTAGAACAATCTATACAGCTGCCACACATATGTAGAGGGCCTAAGTTGGTCCCATATTGGCCCCTTACCTATTTGGTTCAGTGTCATTGAGCTCCTGTGAGCCCAGGTTAGTTGTCTTTGCGGGTCTCCTTGATCCTCTTTGACTCTCCATCCTTCCCTTGACCGTTCTTCCTTCCTGTCTTCAACAAGATTCCTGGAACTGGGTCCAGCACTTGACTGTGGATCTCTGCATCTGCTCTCCATCAGAAGACTCTCTGATGACAATTAGGGATAGTCACCAATCTGATTACAAGAAATGGCTAGTAGAGGCACCCTCTCTTAGCTTGGATCATCCTTGTAGATTTCTATGAGTTTTCCTTGCAACAAGTTTCTACCTGAATCTGAAATGCACTCAAATAAAGATATCGCTTTCATTTCTGTCCCCACTCCCTCAATCCTGTCCCCAAGCTGATTCCTCTTGTTTCTGTCTTCATCTGCCTCTAATCTACTCAGGAGATCTCTTCTATTTCCGCTTCCCAGGGATATCAGTGCATCTCTCATTGGGCTCTGCTTGTTACCTAGCCTCTCTGGGGCTGTCTATTGCAGTCTGGTTACCCTTTACTTTACAGCTAATATCCACTTATGAATGAGTGCATACCATGTTTTTCTTTCTGGGTCTGGACTTCCTCACTTGGGATGATATATTCTAGTTCCATTCACTTGTTTTTAAACCAATGTTCATACATGTATGCATTTTTGAAATTCAGATAGAAGTGAAAACATTATAAGAACATTTTGGATGATTATAAATTATAAATGCTAATTATGAAATTACTCCAAGAAGTCATGTACTCCAAGATGCCTTTTCTTCTTCATGGGGAAAAAGTGTAAACCAAGGCCTGCAGCTGAAGTAATCTGGGAATAGATCACTGCTTAGCACCTAGATGGATAGAAATCAGGACTCTTGATTCCTCACAGAAGTGAAGAGATTAGTAATAGCAGTTTTCCTGAAAACCATGCTTTACTGAAGAAAAGTACATATTTTTCCTCACCCTAAAGAAGAAAAATCTAAGAATTTAACAAATTTTAATTCAAAGAAAATTAAGATGCTTAAAAGGAGGGAAAAAATTTAATTTCAAATTCAAGCCCATTTTCCCTTTTAGTCATTCACTACCAATTATAATCCAAAGGAAAATTCAATTTTACTTTAATTTTTTAAATTAGAAACCACTTTCATTTTCCAGGCTTATCACTTTTTTCATATGCTGGTATACATTTTTGTGATTTCATAATAAACTAGAGTGTGAATAGTTAGGACATATTGCAAAGCATAATTTATTTTACAAATTCCCTCTCATTTCCTTCAGTGTTAGCAAAACATGCATTTGTAATTAATCTTAATCTGATTACTATCAAGAAACAGAGAGGTTAAGTGAATGGCGCCAGGTCACACAGCAAGTCAGCAGCAATTTTGTAAATGTCTTATTTAAATATAAAAACATTGAGGTGATAGAATAATTATTCAGGGTCATCAGTAGTGGTAACACTTGTCATATTAAGATAAGAATGATGTATTTTAAATCTCATTAGACAACTCCTCATGACAAGAATTTGAGTAGAATAGATTATTTTTACCAAACTCACGTTTGCATTATTCAGGCTTACAATGAAAAACTATGAATCAAATTATATCTGGAAAAGTGTTGCATGAACAGTATTTGACTTTTTTCAGTACACATTATATGCAATCATTGGATAAAATAAGACAGTTGTTTCCCTTTTGAATTTTTGTAAATTAGCATTAAAACACTAAAGTGTCTGTAATAATATTAAAGTAGCATTATTTAGATAATATAATACATAAATGAGCAATATTCTTAAACTCTTCAGTTTGAGTTATGGAAAACAGATGTGGCAAATATTTGTATATGTTTGATTATAAATTCAAACAACATATGGACAAAGTTACTTAGTTTTATAACATCTGGAGTTTACTGAAGAAAGAAGATCACAATGTTTTCTTTGAACATTCTAACATCACCAGGGTTTAAAATTCAAGCTTTGCATGAAGTATTTCCTTTAGGATAAATAAAAAATAGATTGACAGTTTGGGTCATATATAAGGAACACTGAGAAATGTAGGGAACATTTCTGAAAATCTGTTTGATATACCGTATCATATTATTTAGATATTACAAAATATTTTCAGTACTATTTCACTTTTTATGTACCTCAAAATTATATAATTTTTATAATACATGTTACATATATTATGCATATTATAGTATATAATATATCATATAATACATGTTACATATTATATACATATTATAGGTAGTTATGTGTATATTTATGTGCACACACAAAATAAACACAATAGTGAAACTGTGGCAATTCTATCTTGAGGGTTAAGAAACAGCTGTGTAATTAGACTGAAGGCCTACTCGAGGGGAATTCCTGCCTGAAATTATAAACCTGTCTAACTTGTCATTGCTAGAGAGTTCACAAACCTGAGAAGAGAAGCAATTACCCTCAACCAATATAGTTTCTAACTATAGTCTAAGTACTTCACCTTATGTCCACATCTTACTATAGCTCTCATACCCTCATCAAAAAAGTTTGTTCTTGCAACAGACGGAGACTGCTGCAGAGATCCCCAATGAGCACAGCACAGAGAACATGTGACCTGATATGTTGTAATTAAGGGAGAGGTGTTGGTTGGGTTCCCAGCGCCTGGCTCCCAAGCCCCCAGCTGCTCGCCCGCTCAGCCACTGGTTGCTTGCTTATGCCCAAAATAACCACATGAGACCTGTGTTAATTTAAATACTGCCTTGCCCATTATCTCTAGCTGCTTCCCGGCTAGCCCTCACCTCATAAACTCACCCATTATAAAAGTCTGTATGTCACCACGAGGTGGGTGACTTACCGGACGGATCTATGGTACTTCCTTCTGCGGCGGGGGCCTCATGGCGACTGGCTCTCTCACTTCCTTTCTTCCCTGAACTTTCGTTCTGTCTACTCTGCCCACCTAAGGGCTGACCTATCTTACAAGCCAGGCAGAGTCTTTATTTAACCAATCAAAGGACAGAAATACAGATGAACCCGCCTACTCCACTGATACATCTGTAACACAATCCTGAGGTGGTAGAAACACTGCCAGACATCTAAGACTTCTGTTACTAAATAGCATCCTCTATACACTAAAGGGAAAATTCACCCGTGAAATCTCAACGATATGGCCACCTGAACAAGATCAACATAACAATGACACCAGTGAGTGTACACACCACAATGGGAAATCTCTAGTGGTCCCATACCAATTGAAGTGTTACAGGTGGCCATTGATCTATGAGACAGGGAGAATTAGTGTCCTCTAAAGGTGAGCTCTTGCATCAGATGTCCAATCTTAAGTGGTCATCCCTGAGCACGTATACCAAAAGCAACACTAAAAAGACCCACTAGGGTATATATTATGTGTGCATAAATATGTATGCTTGTATGTGCAATGTATAAAATATAATTATAATAACAATATTCATAGAAAATGTATTGTCATTCACATATTTTACAAGGTTGTATTTTTATAGGCAGTCAGGAGGTAAGATATCACCCATAATCAATACCCATTTTATAGCCAGCTCTTGATGAAGATTTCAAGGGTACATTTTTCAACAACACGTGACATTTATTTGAAGCATAGTTTTCTCGTAAAAAATGGAAAAATAAGAATATCCAAACCAAATTAAAAACAAAACTCCTCCTTATTAGTTAACTACAGTTCAGTTACTTTACATTAATCCTAAAATCAATGTCTGTCATATGGTTGAATATTGATAGATGAGTGCATATACTCTTCTGTACACTGCCTTAGGAGTTACCTGCCTTAGCGTTCATTTCATTTGGTTTTGGTGGTGACTACTCTGATCTTCAAAGGGCATCTTCATGGCACATCTAAGTTATTCCTTGAAGCACTAAATAAATGTTCATGGATGAATGCTCCTTGTGAAGAAGTGTTATTGAAAATTTATTTTCCTGAATAGGGTAAAGAGTAATTGCTCATGACAAACAAACTCTGAATCAGCCAAGCATACCCTTTAGAAAATGAGCCTACATTCCTTCTGACTCCCTTCCCTCCACCTTTTTATTCCTTCTCCATCTTCACTATGTAGATAGAATACCGATTTTGACCAAGAATAATTCAACCTTCTACAGGGTAAATGTGACTCATTTCCAAATACTAACTGTTCAATTAACTCAGGAAGCCACATTGGTAAATTCGTGGCTGTTATATCTTCATTGGGAGAAAATCATAACAAGATAAGGTTTAGAGAGGGGTCAGAGTTTCTATGGGCTTTGAAAACTAACCCTTCTGGCAGCAAAGCAGTGGCTTATTCTTGTATAAGATCTATTCCCTGACTTTTAAATTTGGTTATATATTTAAGAATTTAGTTATATATTATTGTAGTGTCTCTGCATGAGTTTATATGTATTATGTGCATACAAGAGCCTGCAGTGGCCTGAAGAGGGTGTCAGATCCCCTCTGGAATTGGAGTTAAAGATAAATGTGTGCCAGTGTGGCCTCTCTGATCTTCTTACAAGTGTAGTAAACATTCTAGGCTAGAGAGCCATCTCTTCTTCAACCCAAACACCATGAACTTCTATTGATATTCAAATATTCTCCTCAATTGTCCCATGACATGATCCTTGTTTCTATTTTGAGGATCATCTGATGTACTTGGACTACTGACAAGACCCTATTTTGTTTGTTTTCAAATGGTAACCAAAGAATTCAAAGCCTGTGAGATCTGTGAAGTGTAGTCTTCCTGATAATATTCAAGTATTGAGCTTTTCTCTCTTCTCTGGTGGCCAAAAAGTTTGATTGAAATTGAATAAAGAAAAGGACTGAGACATGCTACCAGTAAGTAAATGTCTGAGTAGTGCAGACCAATGAGACAGGACTGATCTATAATATACTAGGTTGTAACAACCACACAGTGCTCAGAAATTTCATTGAATAGATTTGTATTAACCCTAAAACCAATGTCTGTCATATGGCTGCATATAGTCCTTAACTCTTCCTGTGTTTCCACTTTTGAAAGCTTTAAGGGGACATGCCATAACCTACTTTTCTGGATAGCAAGTCCAATTGCCACATAAGTAGATTAGAGCAATATAGTGAGAGAGATTCAAATATTCTTGTGTAAAACAAGATCATTTTCCAAATGGATTCCATGGCTGAGACTGCAGATCAATAAGCAGCAAATTGGTTACTATTTCATAATTTTGTTCCACATACTGTGCTTGCCATACAATATTTCACATGTTGTGGATGAACCAACTGAGCACAATTCAAAAACAGTGGATTTATACCAACAAGCCTTCTTCTTGGTGCTCTGATCTCTTGATAGACTCTGATCTCTTGGGACTGACATGTATAACTGCAAAGGTCTCCTATGAAAAACTCATAGTGAGACGCAAACGCCTCTTTCATAGACTTCTCTAATGAGAACGCAGATGTCAGTCATCTTACCACCTGAACTCACATATGTACCTGGATGAAACTTGCCTTCTGGATATGCTTTGCCCACTTAGGATACAAGAGGTGTTTGTTTCTTTTTCCTAAGAAGACATATATACATACAGGGCAAATGATTGTATGAAAAGGTGTCTAAAGTCACTAATCTTTGGGGAGTACAGATCAAAATTCACAGGAGATATCATCTTACCTTGTCCAGATTCAAAAGGTAAAAAATTAGAAGTATGTCTCAATGAAACACATCCAATCTCATTACATAAAAAGAAATACATCATGAAAAAAAACAAATGTTGATGAGAATGTGAAAAAACTAATATTCTTGTATGCTTTTAACAGATGTGAAGAAGGCCGTGGACTGGGCACTACCAAAACCAAAATAGAGATTTATCAAGTAATTAACAAAGAAACTCTCCCATGATCCAGCAATTCCAGTTTTGATCACTTATCTTAAAATTGAAATCTGGAACTTGACTAGGCTATCACAGAACTATTCACAATAAGCAAAGAGGAAAAATAATACTAATGCCCATCATCAGATTAAAACACAAGGAAAATATGATCAATATTGTATAATGAAATAATAATCAATACAAAAGACCATTCTGTGGTATATTACAACATGTATAAAGGCTGACTGTGTTGTTCCAAAATCCAGTCACAGAAATATTGGCACAGACTGCCAGTCATGTAGACCTCTGAGAGTCAAATTTCTGGAGAAATGATGGTTTCTGGAGACAGGTGCTTATGAATGGCAGTGGATGACCTATCTGAAGGAGGTTTCAGATTTTCAGGTTGAGTGAGTCATACAAGTCTTCTATGCAACATGGAGTCTATATCTAAGAATTCTGCATTATAAAGAAAAAATTCCATAAAATTTCAAAAACAATTGAAAATGAGCAGTGTTACGACCCTTTCTGATGTCATGGAGCAAGGTTATGCCTTCCTTCACAGGACTCAGTGAAAACCTAAGGTTTCAATGGCTCTGGCTGAAGTGTTTGAAACAAGGCATCCCCTTCCTTTTAACTCCTGTGACTAAGATACCTTTGCCCTTTACATTGCTGTAAGTTGCTTCTCCCACTGCAAGCTTAGCTGTTAAGGCCAGATCAATCATCACTTGTTCGTTTCTTTTCAGCTTATGGACTTCGGATATCTCAAGTTGTATTATGTTGCCCACAGTTGTATAGATATGCTTTTATTTTTTCATTGTTAAGAATCTTGCTTTTATTTGTTATGTTTAAGTAGAGATCCATGACACAAATTTTAAACCTAAAAGGAATTAAAGAATAAAGCCTTCTAAAATACATCAGCAGTAATAATGAGGTAGTTACTACTTAGCATGCATCTTATATTGGCTATGCAAGCTACCACAGTTATATATGTTTTGATACCTCTTAACTCCTAACTTACAGTAAAACATAATATTTTCTTTAGCTGGCCATATTGCCACCTAGCTAAATGTTCCATTTAGCATACAATACTGTGTATAGGTTCTCAGGGTATTTGCCAGAAAAGTTTACACAGTGAATATTCAGAATTTTGACATTCATCTGTTAACAGTTTCTTAAATTCTGGTGTTTTGGTTAAGAAAACCTAGCCAGAGGGGTTATTGAGAAAGACTGGGAGAAGAGGAGAGAGGGGAAACTGCGGCTGGGATGTAATATCTATATCTATATCTATATCTATATCTATATCTATATCTATATCTATATCTATATCTATATCTATATCTATATCTATATCTATATCATCTATCTTGCTCAGACATCTGTAATCTTTCAAACTAGCTTCCAGGAAGAGCATCCACTCTATGAGACATGTTGTGTTTCCTAATCCTTGAAAGAAGGAATATTTTTTATTTATTGTGAAATTATGTTTCATATAAATAATTGAATATAAAAGAACATTGTGGGAAAGTCCAGTGAAAAGTGATGGTAAAGACACACATTTTCCAAAATGCCCAACACACCTAGTGAAGGTGACTGCACCAGAAAAAAAAATAAATAAAAAATAAAAACAACAACAACAACAACAACAAAAAGTCTGTTTGTTTTCGAGCTTTAGATCTCCCGTGTATTTCCATTACCTTCCTCTTTAGTTTTCTGCAGGACTCAATGCTTTCCTTCATAATCATTCATCTATTGAGCCTGCATTCACCATTGGTAAGACCAGAGTTAGCTTCAAATAGTTTTGACCCATATTACGCTCAGTAAAGCGCACCTGGTCTGAGAATCAAATCTCATCCTCTACAGTGAATCTTTTGTAGAGATGCGGATTTAACTGGGAAATTAACTAAATCATTATCCAAGCACTTTTACTCTACAACATAATTCCTAACATTGAGTTTTATGGGTTAAAATAAGCTGGATAAAAATATTGGCATGAGGATGGTCAGAGTGGATCTCTTACTATCAAATATCAAAAATATGCTATCAGTTTCTTATCAGGACTATTGTTAGTTTGCTTTATTTAAACAGTCTTCAAACGCCACCTAACACTGCAGGTCAACTGAGAAGGATGGTTCCCTATCAGTCATCCTCTCTTTTTCCTTTGGCACTTCTCAAACTTATAGTGCAATTTTCTTTCTCATTGTACACACCATGACACAGCTTACAAACCACAATTAACATATTGTCATGGCAGGATACCTCAGGTGAATGCCAATAAAGAGAAAAGCTCAAAATATAATCGTAGGGAAAGGAATGACTATACAGGAACCAAGTCCAGAACCATAGCATATAGTCCATCACAATCTATAGAACACTAATTTTACTCTAATTTTTAACTATGTGAAAGAAAATCTTTTTTTATTTTTTAAATCTGGGACTTTAGGGTCAGTGAAGATGACTTTCTAAAATGACAAATTTTAATGAGTATAATCTGATAAAATCCATTAGAAACATGTCAATGCTCTGAGGACAGTTAAAGTGTGCTCTATACAAACAAATAACTTCTATACTTACAAAAGATTAAAATGAAATTATTTTATACTTACTAAAACAAGCATAAAAGACCACAAATGCTATTATTCATTATAGAAAAAAATGACTTGCTAAAGAAAATATTAACATTATATCATTTGCGAAAGTACAATGCATGGAAATGTCACTTAAAACGTGACAGGAAGAGGCAGTGTGTGCGCTATATAGAAGACATGTGAAGTTGGCACAGTCTGAGGGAAGAGTGATTAGTGCAATGTACTCATAGAAAAGCACTTCCTACAAAAGGGTCAGAGGAGCAAGATCTTATGTTCTGTGCTAGTCCAATCGCTATCTATATTCTATTTATATATTCAAATACATATGCGTATTTTACTTTACTTTTCTTCATTTTAATCTTCCTTGAAGGGATGAGTGTTACAGCATATGCTTAGCATTCACGGAGCTTCAGGTTCTTTTTCCAACACCAGAGGAAGCAAATAAACTCACAAACATAATTTGAAAACCTTCAAGCCTTTACTTAAAAGATATTCTTAGCTTAGTAACATAGCAAAGCAGGCAATGGCCATATCAGAGCAACAGTGCATAAATTACCACCAACTGTTGTGAATTACAAACTAACAAAGAAAAACACTTCTTTTAAAATGCAGTAATACAGAAATAAAAAAATATTTAATATAGATAAAGGGCAAAAAAATCTTTAGAATGAATGGAAGAAATTGAAAGTAAAATTCATGTTTCTTCCTCAAAATAGCAAGAATCATATTAAATATTGAATAATAACTTATGCATCAACCAAAGGACAGAAAGAGATGGGATTAAAATGTCAAAATTCTTTAATATGTTGTGTTAAGAAAAATGCTAGAAATTCACAATCTTATGCTGTCTAAGAAGCTGGAGTGGCTATATTAATAACAGACACAATGGATTTCACAGTAGAAGAGTTAACCAATGGTTAAAAAATCTCACATCATGATAAAATGAGCAATTTTCAAAGAAGACACCGCTGTCCTAAACTGTGTAGTCTGGAAAGCAGAAATGTGAAACACGAAATAAAAGTGAGAGAACTGAAAAAACCACAGTGAAAAATAGCACTTTTTACTAAAGACTTCAATACTTCTTTCTCATTAATCAGTTATACAAGTTGACAGAAA
The DNA here is from genome assembly GCA_028555095.1 of Dicrostonyx torquatus. NCBI lineage: Eukaryota > Metazoa > Chordata > Mammalia > Rodentia > Cricetidae > Dicrostonyx > Dicrostonyx torquatus. The sequence continues at coordinate 5,684,901 of JAQHUG010000108.1, forward strand.
ATCAGTTAGGAAATAGAAGATCTCAAAAATTATATCAAAGACTTTAAATCTAGTTGACATTTTAAAAAACACTTCACTGGACAACAGGATGATAAACTGATACACATATGGTCAATTGATTTCAACAAAGATGTAAAGTCAGTTTAAAAAAAGAAAGACGGCCTTTTCAATGAATGGTCTTGAAACAGTTGGGTATTCATATGCAGAAGAGAAGATGATGGAGGAGGAAAAATCTAACTTAAACTATAGAATATAACTTATCAGAATTGATAGGAAAGCTACAGGTTGAACCCATTAGATCACTGTTGTTCTAAAAAAAAAAAAAATAGATGGGGCAGACCAGTGGCTAGATAACTAGGTGAAACTAAGCTTGTTTGCCTGAATTCCATCCTTGGGAACAAAATCATTGGAGGAAAGTGCAAAGTACCCTTTGGCATGAGACGCACATATGCACATACACACACTTGCAATTAAGTAATTAATTAATTAAAGGGAAAAGTAAAAACCACGAATTAAAGCATTTCCTACCTTGCATTGTGGTTGGGGTCATCAGGCTCTGCATCTATGCCAAAAATAATCCACCATTAAATTTTATCATTATAGATAGTCATTTGATTTTATATATGAGGTTTTTCCTGCTTGTACACATGTGTAGCATGTTTGTGCTTGGTGCCGCCAGAAGTTAGAAGAAGGAATTGGATCCTCTAGTACTGGAGTTATGGATGGTTGTGAATCACCTTGTGAGTACTGTGAACCGAATCCTGTTCCTCTGCAAGAGCAGCAAGTGATCTTGACTGCTGAGCCTCACATCATGGATTTCGGTAAATTATGTTTGGTTTGGGCAAACGTGCCCATTGATTCACTGTCTGACTCTGTTGTCATCCTGCAACAGCAGAGACACAGAGCTGTAACAGACTCTGCCTAGGTCCAAATTCCAGGGAAATGTAAAAGAGGAAGAAAGGGAAGAAGTGAAGAGAGTAAAGAGAGCAAAAGGAAAGAAAGAAGGGGCACAGATAGAGATAGAGACACACAGAAATAGGAATACCCAGAGGTGTTTTAAAGAAAAAAAAATCTATAAATGGATCTATAAAAAAACAAAACGGTAGATACACCTGTGTTTAGAAAGACTATATTCCCACAGGGCAGGGTATCCTGCCCCATTTTAAGGAAGCAAGGGGACCACGGTGGGGTAATGGGGGAGCGGGAGGGCCTGGGACAAGGGGAGTAAATGTAAATTTTTCTTTTAACAATAAAAAAAGAGTAAAAAAAAAAGGACTATGTTATAAAAGTGATGTGATGACATAAAAAAGGCCTAAATAAGTCACACTGAATCTTTAAGTACCCATTGCATTTGTTAAAAGAAAATTTCTGATAGTACCAAAGAGTTGAACTGTAAACAAGACCTCCCCTGTACTTTCAAGGCAGAAAATTAGGCACAATCACTTTGATTTTTTTTTTTCAAATTCAGGTGTGCTTGGACATTCAACTTGCATACAAAATTCACTCTTTATTATTTAAACAAAAATTACAAAACGTGTGTTCACATAAATACTCATCTATGCCGGGCAGCATTTGGAAGTCAGAGGCTGGCAGATCTCTGTGAGTTTGAGGCCAGCCTTGCCTACAGAGCAAGTAGCAGGACGGGCTTCAATGCTACACAGAGAAAGCCTGTCTCGTAAAACAATAAATAAACAAACAAACAAATAAATAAATAAATGTTCAACTTTAAATATTAATAGTGGCTGTAAGACTTCCAATTAGCACAACCCAAATATATTTAAAGTATTAAATATACTTTAAATTTGGAAGTGTTCTAACACAGTATACTTAAATAATACTGAATAATAAAATGAAAAAATTATGATCAGGCAATGAAATGGGCAAATTTCAAATTGATTTATGTGAAATAAAAGTACTTAGACTTGTAGTCTGCAAACTTAGTATGCTCCTTTTGTAATTAATCTTCACTCAACTTGATGAGATCTAGACTCGTCATAGACATGAACCTGTGGATGTATCTATGAAGGGGTTTTTTTAAAACGTTAACTGAGAAAAGTATAGAAACTGAAAAAGAAAAAATAGAATTCTTATTTGTTTGGTACAAATGTAATCATTTTAGGGAGCAACAAAAAGTAGTTAATCAACTTCAGTAACCATTCTCTATAGCAATAAAATTAACACCAAGAATATAAAGTACAAAGTATATTTCTCTAGCAACAGGCAATTTAAAACAAGGAAAAGAATGTATGTATTAGTTTCTTTTCTGTTGTGAGAAAATACCATCGCCAAGCAAGCTAAGTAATACAGAGCTTATTATGGCTCCAGAGGGAGAAGAACCCATTATGACAGGGAGGCATGGAAACAAGCAGCTGGGATGGTGGTGGGGACAGGAAGGTGAGAGGTCACATCTGACAGACCACAAAGCACAGAAAGGAAAGTGGAAGTGGCCAGCGCCCTATCACAAAGCCCATCCCCAGTGATATACTTCCTCCAGCAGGGCTGTACTAACAATCCTCCCCATTCAAAGCTACCAACTGGAGACTAAATATTCATATATCCAAGACTGTGGGTGTTATTTTTTTTTATTCAAATCATTATAATGTTACACAAAACTTAAATTTTAAAAGAAATGAAAGTAGATATTGAAGTGTTATAGTAGTTGTATTTTAATAAATAAATCTTGCCTTAAGTCTAGAAGCAAAGCTAAAACCACTAGAGGTCAGGTAATGGTGACACACACCTTTAATTCAAAGATTTGGGGAAAAAGACAGATGGTTCTCTGTGAATTCAAGGCCAGCTGGGCTACACAAGATCTTAAGAACAAATCCAGGTGGTAGTGGCCCACACTTTTAGTCCCACTACTAGGGGGTCACGCCTTTAATCTCAGCACTAGAGGGAATATAAAATGGGAGGAGACAGAGGATTAGTCAACTTAGTTTGTAGTTGCCCAGTCTTGGTAGAAGTAAGACTTTTCTAGTGGTTTGTCTGTTTTGCTTTTCTGGTTTTCAGCTTGAAGCCCAATTTCTTTCTCTTTTTTTTATTCATGCGACAATATATAAATCCAGGAAGGTATATACTATACAAACAGAAAACACAATACAAAATTCTAAAGATGTTAGATCTTAAGATGTTTGTATTCATAAAACCGTGGTCAAAACAGGCTATATTTTTGTTTATTGTATAGAATAATCCAATCTATAATCATATTAGTTTTAAAAACTGACTTTTTCAGAAATTAAGACACACTATAAAAACATTACATGAAAACAGTAGGGGGAAAGGAGAAACTAAGTAGAATAAAGAACTCAAAAGGAAATAAATATATATCTAAATATTTGTGAAATATTTCAAAAACTTGGTAACACAAAGCAATAAGAAATATCTCTTTTTCTCATAAGGGACCTTGAGAAATGTATTCACTTTGGGTATAAAAGAACATTGTAACCTCCTTATTCTTGGCTAAATGTAAATGTGAGGGCTGAACGTAGAACTTGAAACAGAAGCAGCCACAGATCTCTGTGGTAGTGGCTCAAGATGAAGAAAACAACTCCTAAATGAGTTCCAATGACAAAACTGACGGTATGGGTTAGCTGCTTTCCTCTCTAGGGTTAATACTCATACAAGCTTATATATCACAGTTACAGTTATAAACGCAAAAGGTGATTTTGTGTAAAAATATACAAAGAAAAAATTCTAGAGGCCAGAACAATTTGTGGATTAATAAGCAAATAGAAAGAGAAGGGGTCTTTGGAAAGGTATAAAAGCTACAAGCTAGTTGATCCCTAGAGCAGAAATTCTACCTGTAAAACTTTAAAAATAAACAAAAATCAGTAAAATACAAGACATGAGACATTCAAACTCACTGGTCAAATTAAATATTAAGGACATCTATAAATCAAACAATGATAATTTTTTTAAGTATGGGAGCATCAAAATAAGTGGGGATGTAATATACAGCACATAGCTGCTTGGAAAGAATTTTGAGTTAATTAATGAAATTCACACAAGCCTATGATACAGGTCCTGATAACTACCTCTGGGTATCCAGCTTTCCTAGGGGACACTCATCAAAGCACTGTCTGCTCATTGGAGTTGGAGGCATCCCACATGCTCACCACTCCTAGCATGCACGTTATAAACATACTTTGAAACTGGTCAACAATGCACCACATGAACACTGCGTTCACAAAACAAGGAAAGTGAAATGCATGTGAATACAAAACACAGACACCAACAGCACCATGCAATACATGTGGACTGGTGTGTATATAAGCATTTAGCCCAAAGGAGAAGAGTGAATAATTAAGAGATATACAGAATGGTATTTCAAGAGAAAGAAACAAATACATTGATGTGAGAACAGATGAACTGACCACATCGAAAATTAAATGGCTGTAAGAGAGACAAAGAAGTGATGGTCTATGTTTAAAGCAAATAGGCATGCTAGGAGTACTGGGAACTTTCCATTCTTTTCTAATAACTATTACCACTATTTATGAAACATTATTTCTGGTTTTCTTTAAGTATATACTATCCTCTTTTGTTTTTGCTCTGTTTTAATTAATTAATTTATTTTAGTTATTTATTTATTTTAGACATGAGGTCTTGATATATGACCTAGCCTGGCCTGGCACTCAAAGACACTCCTCCTTCAGCCTCTCCAAAGTTGACATTTCAGTCCTGCACTGCAGCAGTCAGCTAGAATAAATGCTTCTTGTTTATTTTGATTTTATTTTTCTGTGTACAAAGCATCCTTATACACAACATTGCTTGTTCACATAGCACTTTTCTCAATTAGTTTTATATTCCTGTATTTCTTAAGTATACAAAAACTTTGTAGGAGGCTTTTATATTTAAATTGGGTTTGGGTAGTTCTATTAGCTTTTCAAATGTTCAGAAAGTTTAGTGATCAACTTTATGTTTTACAACAAGGGCCTTGGGCATATGCATAGTATTTGTGGAAAGAAATGGAGTTCTGTTTTATGTGTTAGTGGCATTTTTGTGGAGACAGTTATTTTGACTGAACATACATTGAGTCATACTGTTATTTCTAACATTTTAAATATTATAGAATAATTATAAAATGTTATAATTTGATTTATATCTATCTCTTAAATACTTTGGACTTTTAGTTTCTTTTTATATTTCTCCTTCTGGACTTCAAGAGAGACTATAGCCCAATGCTATTGGTTTAATAATAGCAAAATATGGAGAGGATACATAAGAAATGCCACTATATGTGAGACAGAATGTGATGTGATTTTAGATCTGCAAATTGCTGGTGGTGAGCAGAGTGCGAATAAATATCAAATGTCTCCTTTTTACTACTAAATGTAAAATGTTCCAAAGCGTCTTATCCAACTCTAGATGTTAACTTAAATGTAAATGCACATATTGAAGGCAGCAGTGGAGTTGCAAACAGAATCCATAACAGGACTAGTGATGTGGATAGAGATTTGCCGTATTTTTAATGCCAAGAAATAGCAAATGCAGCTGATCTGTAAAAGATCATAACATTGGGTGCTTAGAAAACTACAGAAGAGAACTGTACTGTTCATAGTCAAGTCCTAGGTTTATCCCTAAGCACCACAATAATATCTAAAATTCAATTTTATATCATTAAAATACCAATAATCTTGTTAACACAATTGCTATATGCATTGTGAAATAGCCAGTTGTTTCTTTAATTTTCAAATTAGTGTAACTTGTCTATAAATCTGAAAGGATGATGAATAAAATACTTTCAATATTAATACTTGGTTTTGACACTGTAAAAATTAACGTGGATGACATAGCTAAGCAAAACTTTTAAATGGATACAGAAAATGAGTATAACATTCATTTACATGTTGTATACTAAGTAACAAAACATGTTACCTAAGATTGTTGTGTTAAATTTTAAGTCAGTTAAATCTTCATTTTCTTTTGCATCTAATACTTGCTGTACTGCTGTCTAAACGCTGTTAACAACACCACGTCCATCCTCAGTGCTGTGGTACACTGATATTTCTCCACATTATTCTGTCATCCACAAGTGAAGTCTCAAGGTAAGGAGAAAGTTTCGACAATATTCTACTAGAATGTTACATGAATGCCTCCAGTCCAAGTCAGAACAGAGTCCTTACTTCAACCTGCCACCTCCAGAGCAGTCATTACTGGCTGTGACTCCGTTAGCATTTTTCCTTTCAATCCTTCTCCATTTAATACAGATGAAAACCTTGTCTCCAGCACCTAAGGGAAGTCTCTTATTACACTATTCGACTTTAGTTTGCTTTAATCTCCCCTAATTCTGTATAATTTGTTAATCAATCTCTGATTATTACTTATGTATGCTTCCTGAAATATTTAACAGTATCTCACCTATTATTATTGCTATACAGGAGTCAAATTCTCAACTTAAAGATTCAAAGCAAATCCCTAGGCAACTGTCTTAAGAAATACCACATCTGTTCACATTACCATGAGATAGATCTTAGATGGTCCACCTAAGCAATAGTCTCCTCAAGTCAGTTTCTTCAGAAACCTGCTTACCTCTCAGGACCATCACGGCCTCTGACCTCTACACTGCCTCTCAACTGCGAACCTATACTTAACTTTGTATTCAGAGTTGTGTTCAAAGTCTCTGTTCTACTGTTATTCTCCATTGTCATAGCTCTCATTAATAAGTCTATGCTGGTATTTTTTTTAATAAGTGTCAAGATTTTTCTGTCTGTTTCAAGGAACACAAATTTTCCTGATGTTGAATGCATGTTTCTGAGAAAAGCATTTGAAATGTCACTTTTTGTTTTTCATGAGTTGCCATTAAAGATCAGGTTTAAATTTTACCAAAAAAAATGCTTGAGAGTGAAAGGAATTTTCTAATTATCTTTCTAAAATAAGTAATTGATAACCCATTACTCTTTGACATATTGTATAAACCTTATTTTCCTAATATTAAGTATATATTTTGATAAATACTCTTGTTTAAATGTTATAATCAGTTTAAAAATTTCAAGATAAAATATCTATTATATCTATTTCTAATTGTGTTTTTGTGTTAATACTAAGTTAAAGTTATTATGTTGTAATTTAAAGTTTTGTCTATAAACCAATTTCATCACACAAAGTCTCCTAAGAATTAAATCTTCATCTTTCAAGTTCTCTGCAGCTCAGGAGTGTTCTCAAATTTATGATAAAGATATTGCTTTAGTTATCTACTCAAAACTCTCAGACCATGTTATTCCATACTTCTTTAAAGTTCAAGTGGCAACAGGAACTCTCTGTCTTTCTCTAATGTCTCTTGCTGCATAATTATCTTAGTGACTGCATATTGACCTATATCTGAAGCCTGTTTAGAGGAACAGTCAGAACAGTGATTGGCAAAAGATTTTATTTCTTCACAAACTCTCAACATAAATTATGAATGAACAAAAGTTGTGTTTTAAAAATGTGTGTTTCTATTAGTTATTACACTACTGCTGTGTTGAAATGTTATGACCAAGGCAACTTAAAAAGCACTTAACTGGACTTATGGTCTCAAAGGGTTAGAGTCCATGATAAAAGAAAAAAAAAAAAAACAGAAGGCAGCAGTAACAGTTGAGATCTTGCATCTTGATCCACAAGGAGAAAGAGAGAGAACAATAGGAATGGTATGACTCTTTGAAACCTCAAAGTCTATCTTCAGTGACATACCACTTACAACAAGAACATACTTCATAAACCTTCCTAAATAGTCCTACAAACTGGGTGCCAATTTTTCAAACAAACCTAATGAGTGTCATTCTCATTCAAATAACCTTAATTTGAAAAGCAAGGAGGTCTTCATGAATCAAGGAGGAAACAAATTTTAAACTACAAAACCAAGGATCTAACTTTTATCTCTAAGTCTAAATATTGACCTAGAAAACATAGGTATCCAAGTTCCTTTAGAGAAGTTATAGCATAACTAATATAGAGGTTGTTTTCTATTTTAAGGATGAAAACTCTAGATGGGACTTCAGGTCTACTTTCATTAACCCCTGCTTCCAAAATCCTTAGTTCAAACAGTTAATGTGACGTCAAAACTGTGACATCTTAAATATGAAAGTTTTAACATAGTTGTATTTCATTATTATTTACACACTAAGGCAAATGTGAGACACAATCATCCACAAATAGTTTTACAAATAACAAAATAATCAAATCAGTACATCAGAAACTACAAATAGGATACACACTCTATTGTGAGGCACCTAACAATGGCAAATTTTTGCACTAGTAAAAATTTGAAAAATGAATGTGAATTCTTGACCCATAGTTAGCTTGTTTATAAATTTATACTCTTTTTTAGTCACCAGTATTAACTAATACATTCAGTAACATCATAGAAATGTGTGCTGGATCACAGAGAGTATATATATTTTTCCAATATCAAAATTTAGTAGCAATTATAGTTTATATAGACAAGGTATCTCTCTAAAAATAAAGCTGTGTTATTGCTAAAAGTTAGAAACACTACAATTTAATAAAATGCTTATATGATAATATTATTTAGATGCTTTCTCTGAGTTGAAACATTCTTTCCCAGTGGAAAGAAAGAACCCTATAAAATTCAAGAAGTAAACAAAACTCAGTTTCTGAAACCTACAAGATTCACAAAGCCCTTTCCAAGTTAATATGCAAGCAGTATCCATCTCTGTGGAGAGAAGACTTTCCAATAGCCAAACTGCTTTCAGGCCATGCAAGGAGTTCAATGACATCACTTTCATGAGTTATCACCCATGCTGGATTAAGATCAGTTAGATTCCAGCTGTATCAATGGGCTTTATATTTCTTTGAATTGTCTATAAGTCTATGAATAACCCATAATTCATATTTGTAAAAGCAGCCTCCTTGGTTCAGCACCCTGCCTCTGTCATTGGTTTGCTGATATAAATTGATGGTTGTTAACATCTCCAGAGAAAAAGCTAAATTAATACAGTTGGAACATAAAAATGACACATAGCAGAACCCAAAATGAGCAGATGTTTGTTCATGGCTCCCCAGAAAACATCACACCTTCATGTGGAATGTTTACATTTTTATATTTGTATTTGTATGGCAATACTCATATTTGTACAATAAAATTCTAATACATTTATCCTGCTGTTACAATATTAAAGGTAGTTTAGATTAATCATATTTTGTTGGTAACTATTTTTGTGGAAATTCAATCTATTTTTACAAAACTTTAACAATGTAGTTTAATTTATATCAATTAATTAAATGCTTCATAAGCATTAATTCAAAATTAACTTCCTCAAAAATTAAATGAATTCATAAGCTTCTTTATATATAACTTTTTGGTGCAGTGTGCCAAGCCCATTTAATAGTATACCAAGTTTTAGCTCAGTTTCACTTACTATCTGAGAAAATCCTGATGGATGTCAACACAGAATTAAAATTATCTATTTAAATTCTTATAAAACTGCCATTGGTAGTAAAGAGAGGAATCGTGACACAGAGAATTAAACAAAATCATATTATACACATTTCCTAAAGGTAAGAAAGTTATCAGAAGGTAAGAATTGTGAACTTCAGGATTTAGTAGTACTAGTAATAGTGTTAGCAGTGGTGGTAGTAGCAATTAACTATGTGAATAGCCACTATCAGGATAAGAGATTTGGAAAATTGTCAGCAAAAAAACTGTCTGAGAAAGTTTGCACATAAAGTGATGTAACACATACACATTGGTCATTGATGCATATGACTAGCAGCGCCTATAATTGTACTTGGTGGCTTATGGTTATAAAATATAAGAAGTTCAGCCGCCCCTTTGATGGCGGCTGGTCCTTGGTGAACACCACTGCTTCAGATCCCTCCGAATGGAGAGGACCAGAGCAAACCACTCAGACCAAGCAAGTGACCACTATCTACGACTAGATGATCTACCTAGAGAGAAAGAGATGGGCAGGCGCCAATCCAAGAGTTCCTCTAACAACCTGAAAAGCAACATAACAACACCAGAATCCAGCAATTATGCAACAAGAAGATCTGA
>JAQHUG010000108.1:5717260-5741425 GCA_028555095.1 Dicrostonyx torquatus
TGATACCACCTATGTGTTAATAAATACTATATTTATCTTTCTGTATCTCGGATCCTTACTCAAGACAATTTTTTTCTAGCTGCATCTATTTGCTTACAAATTTAAACATCTGAGTAGAACTACATAGTGTAAATGTATCACTTTTTTTTTATCCATTCTTTGGCTAAGGGACAGTTAAGTGGTTAAAAGGATTTTAAGGTATGAGAAATGCTAATGACTGTGTTAATGCTTCCATAAAATGAATAAAAGAAAGACTAAAATTTTAGCACCAAATTTAGCAATATAATGAAGTTAGTCATATATATTAGTAAGCATCAAAGTCTCATTGCAGTCTTGAAAAATAAATAAATGGAGCTGGCAAATGTGATGATTTACTAATATGGAAATATGAATGTCATGTAACAGGAAAATGGCTGATCATATATATTGTATGTTATATATGATTTAATATATTATATTAGTATATATAATACATTGTGTATATAATATGACATGTATAGTATAGCTTATATATGTTATATGTACATATATTACCAGCATAAAAATTGAAAAATCAGGATTTTTTAATATTTCTATTTTATTTTTAAAGCAATCTTATTTTACATACCAATCTCAGTTACTTCTCCCTCCCATCCCTCTAATTCCCCCATCTTCTCCGCACCCCACACCCATCCACACCTCTGAGAGGGTGAGTCCTACTTTGGAGAGTCAAAAAAGTCTGTCACATCACTTGAGGTAGTACTAAGACCCTCCTCCCTATCAGCAAGGTATCCCTCCATAGGGAATGGGCTCCAAAGAGCCAGGTCATGCACTAGAGATAAATACTGGTTCCAGTGCTAGTGGTACCACAAATTGCCCAAACCACACAACTGTCACCCACATTCAGAAGGCCTAATTTGGTCTTATGCAGGTTCCCTAGCTGTCAGTCCCACTATTTTGGGTCAGCTGTTGCTATGTGTTTCCCCATCATGGTTTGGCCCCTTCGATCATAATATTGTTCCTCTCTCTATGGCTGGACTCCAGGAGCTAGGCCCAGTGCTTAACTGTGCATATCTGCTTCTACTTTCTTCAGATACTGGATGAAGATTCTATAATAAAAATTAAGATAGTCATCAATCTAATTACAGAGGAAGGAAATTTTAGGTATCCTCTCCACTTTTGCTTATATTCATAGCTGGGGTCATCCAGGAATGCACAAGGAAAAGTCAGGTTTGTAATGTGACCATTTTTGGTTTTCCTTGTGGATTACAGACTACATTGCCTCAACACATTTTCTGAATTGAAAAATCAAGAAACTAGAGCTGAAGATAACATAGATAAAAGTGCTTGTTATATGAACTTGGCAGCTTAAGTTTTGATCTCCAGAACCCATGTTAAAAGAGAAGCAAGATAGAGCTCATCTGGATAAAAACAGTTCTTCAGTTCATGGGGACGAAGACAAGAGAATCTCTAAGAAAGTGAGTGGTCCTGTTAGCCTGTAGTGAGCCAAAGAAACAATGGCAAAAGGAATTCTGGTGTCTTCTGTGTTGTACCACTGCTTCTCCTTATTCCTCAGAAGGAAGGATGACCTGGGAAAGTCTTCTTTCTGGAATAGGTAAAGCCTTACTTGTAAGCCACACTCAAACACAGTTCAGTGTATTAATTTTAGAGACATTAGATGCATGGATATATATAAAGGTTTAAATGTTTACAAAATTCAGATGTTGACTAGAGGCAATGGCAATTGTGCCTTTTGCAGACTAATGAGGGAGGCTTTTGCAAGGCAGCCAGAGCCTGGCAAGAGATCCTTTCGTATATGATCAAAAGCCCTGTCTTCCTTTTTATCTAATTAGCTTGGTAACTCTCACACAGCTGAAAGCCTTCTGTTTTATCTTCCAAAATATACTCAACCTCACCACTGCAAGTCTAACATCTATTTTAATGATAACATTTGTTTTCACCATAAAAATGGATTCCACTATCTGTGCCACTTAACTGTGAGCCACAACAAAACAAATAATATTTGAAGTAACCCAATAAATTCAAATAGGAGGCCATAATGTCATAAACTCAATCATTTAAAAGATATATGATCAAAATCCAATAGAAGAGTTATAATCAGTAGAAACAGTTGTAAAAATGACCCATGAGAGATTTTTTAAAATGTCAAAATTACGAGAAAAAATAAAAATTAAGCTCAAGAAATATTCAAGGGAAGTGATAATAAACATCAGAAACATAGGGAAAAATAAAATACATTAAACTAAAATATGGAAATAGTGACCAAAGGGATAGAGAATAAACAAAGCGTAAGTCATCTATAGTCAGCAGGAGGGACTCCAGAGCCTAAATATGCATGTAGGTAGTAGGCAGATAGCCACCTGTTTCCTCCCATCCAATTCTGCAAACCACAATCACATCCTCAAACTTGATCAGATCAAACTGCCCAATCACTGGCTTCCAAGGTGAAGATTTCAGTCTTTCCTCTTTGAGAACTTCTTTTTTGTCCCTTTCTCAGTTTTTAAACCAATTATTTCTAAAGCTAGTTGAACTTTGGTTGACCCTTCTTTCTATAAAACTTTCACCCTTCTTTCCTGTGAGGAGATACTATCTCTTGACAACACTCAGAACTAAAATTTGAATTTAACACTCCTAAAATTGATTTTCTATACAGCATGTGGTAGAGACAAGTCTAGAAACAGGAGAAAAAAAATTCTTGTAAATTACTTTGTAGTAAATATTGTTGTCTACCCTACGCCCTGTTATTTGCCTAGAATATATAGAAATGTACCATTCTTTCAACTAATGTTTCTAGAAGCAAATAGTCAACTTTAATTCCAATTCCACAACCCCCCCGCCAGGCTACTCTGTTCATATTGTGACCTGGATAAGGGTGCTTACACTGAGTCAAGAAAATAGAAAATGATTAAATTTGAATATGTTCTATTTCTTTAGCTTTGTGACGATTTGAAATAAGTTCACAAATTTCCACATGGTTAGTACCTATTTCCTTGTTACATTGATATTTCTTTTATCAAAAGACCTCATTGAAATGGAGCTGACTCACCTTGGCTGATTGCCATCTGTGAAGAAACTGCACATTTTGTATGACTCAGCACTTTTTTGCTTATACTCCAACCAATAAAGTGACCTTTTCTTTATTCTCATATTGATTTTTGCAATAATCGGCTATTAAATATAAAGAAGTAGGCTTCAAATAATTAAAAATCAGGATATAACATGGACTATAAATAGAACTGCTACAATGTGAAATAATCATGACTAAAGATAGGTGGATAAAAAGTTTCAAACTTTATTGATTAGAAAATAAGATTTATTTTAATTAGAAATACTCAAATTGCCTTCATATTATTTTTAAGATATTTGTCAGATTATTGTTAAAAGAAATCCACCTCCAGATAGAAAAATTTCATTATTATTAGTGAACATTCTAAATTCAATTTTTTTTTTTAGTTGGAGAAATCACTGTTTGGGGGACCAGAAGACAAGCTATATTAGACTCTCTATATGCTCAAGTTTAAACAGATGATTTTGAATAAGTTCCTGTGTCTGTCTTTAGTGTAGCCATCCCATTAAGCTACTTTTGAAGATTAACTAAAGGATGTTTCTGAAAGTCTGCCACTACATGTGTGTGGTGGTGAAACTGAGGATAGGATGGTGTGTGGATGGAATGGGAGTAGCATTCAGACCTCACACCTGATGAAGCAAAGTTATGTTTTTGAATACAAACTTACTTTGGTTCAAGGAAGTCTGTAAACAGAGTCTATACTTTCCTTTCCTAGCCACCGAGAGTTGAATAATCACACAAAAACTACATTAATTGAAACACTGTTTTGCCAATGACTCAGACATATTCCTAGCTAGCTTTTCTATCTTAACTAACCCATTTCTATTTATCTGTGTATTGACACGAGGCTGCTGTTTACTGGTAAAGTTCTGGTGTCTTTCTTCTTCGGCAGCTACATGGCATCTCCCTGACTCAACCTTCTTTCCTACTCTGCCTTTGCTTGTATTTCCCTCCTTGTAGCTTCTTTGTTAACCAAAGTTAATAAAACATATTCACAGTATATAGAACAGTATCCCACATCAGAATTCAATTTCTCATGTTGAATTTTGAGAGACAGAAAAATTTACTGAGTTTTATTTTCAAAGTTGCTGTCATGCTCTTTCACTTTCTAGCTATCCCCCACCTGAGGACCCTGGCAATGGGCAGTGGTTCTTTTTCACTACAACAATTTCTGCAGTTACTCAATGACAGAGCCCTGAAAGGGGACATGAAAGTAATAGTGTATAGATTGAGCAGGTTGTCCTTAAGAATACATACATAAATACATATGGTTATATGTGTATATATATAAAAATATATGTATACATATAAATATTCACATATATAATGTGTACATATAAATATGTGTATATATAAATATTTATAATTATGAATATAATATATGTATATATGTGTGTATAAATATTCACATATATAATATGCATAGGCTCATATATGCATATAATGGCTGTTATTGAAAACAGAGGCCATAAATTTGAGAGAGTAAGGAGGGGCATATGAGTGGACAAAGAAAAGGGAAGGGGGGTTATGTAATTGTATATTCTTAGATCAGTGCCTTACTCAGTCATTATTTGCTTCCCCTTACAGCAGATGAGAAGAAATCAAGAGATCCGTAGCCAGACATCAAGCAGACAGTGACAGACTTTGAAATACTCAGTCCTAAATGGAAAGTCTCTATCAAGTGCATCTCTCAGGGCTCAGGGAATCCCATGGAAGAGGAGGTGGAAAGAATGCATTATAATCTTAAGAATAAAAGAAATAATTTTGAAAAAGTAACAGGTGAGAAGAGCAGGGACTTGTGATGTAGCTTTGCTTGTTTAAGGCTGTGAAGTGTTTTCTGGTATTTCACTATTCCTGGAACAGCTTTGAGACTCACCAACATTTTTCCATTCCCGTCTCCCTTTTTATGGGAATTTGTTCAGGATGTATTACTTTCCAATTACCAAGTTGAATCCTTTAATTGTAACAGTAGGGAAGTGCATGTTACCCAAGAAAGTCAATTGTAGTCAATTTGTCACTAGAATTAGTATTTGGCACTAGAAATTGAAGTCTGGTAATCACGATTATGTCCCCTCCAAATTGGAAGAGATGTAAAGATTTCAAATGATGAGGGGACTAAGTACTGTAATAAGGTCAGAAAGTCCTATAAGGCCCAGAGAAGTTTTAAAATTGACAACTTTGTTATTCTTACTTCCGCTGAAGAGCTTCTTCATCCTGGGCTTTTGTGACCTTTTATTTTCATTTCTTCTCTTCCAAATGGCCTACCCTGGCCTATCCTTCACACCCACTTACATGATCAGGTCTTTGACAATAGAAATGGTTGGCACCGAGAGAAAAATCTATTCACCAAAGATAATTGAAAATCCCTAGGTGCTTCTTCACCCTCTCATTACCCTTGGGTCTTTCTTCTCTGTAGCCATTAGTTTGGAAGGTAAGTTCTTTGCAAAGCACAGCTTCTCAAGTTTGATTCTCTCCTTAACCAATAGCCCTTTACTAACACAAAGTACAATAGAGGTCAAATTACAGGCAAAAATTTTCCACCCCACTCATACAGCAGTACCCAAGAAGAGGGACATATTATTAGAACTCATAGGAAATGTGAGGGAGTATATAAAAACTACCCAAGTCTACATCTTGTTGCCACAGTTATAATTGCTTATTGTGTGCACAGAAGTGTGCATACAACATTTTAGATTCCATTAATTCATAATTTAGTTTGATATATCTATATGTCTGATAGCATAGTTTTTCATATTCAAAAGAATATATAAATTCAACTTATAAGTGAGCTTGGGGAATGGTATACCATCTGCTAAAATATTAGTATTGCTTTTATTGGGTAACTTCATGAGATATATGTAAATATAGAGTAATTAAAATGTGGAATAAATATTAATTTAATAGAATATTCCTGGTACTTGCCATGGGACTATTTAGTAATTGACTAATGACTAATGTGCTTACCTCATAAATAGAAAGGGTTTTAAATATTTCATTATTTGTTACCATATTTAGTGATTAAAAAACTCTTAGTAGAAAATGAATATATTAGTAACTATATAACATATCTATATACAAGTACCATCCTCATCATTAGATAGATAAACAAAGGGGCTGGACAAATCTATTGTTTTATACATTTTTTTACACAGTTCTCTAAGAATACTATCTTCACTTGTAGAAGTTTCATTCATTTGTTTATAGTGCTTATTTCCATTAGTTGTTATTCATCTCTGAGATTCTAATACTTGGAGACATTCTTCAAAGTAAAAAAAATGTAAGAAAATGAGATAAGACCATAAGCTGGAGCTGGAAACGCACACTAGAATTAGCGAAACTTAAGTTATTTCTGTGAATCAGTTTTCCAGCTATTGGAGTAAATGAGCAGAGACCAAGATTTGGGAGGTAAACTGGGTCAAAACTTGAAAGGGTGAGCCTAGTTATATATGTGGACAGAAACTGTAGAACTGTATGGGTGGCAATTTGTCAGTTACTTTTTTGGTCATTTGTCTGATTCAAAAGAACATTTACCTGGTAGCATAAATAGTGAATTAAAGAACAGGGATTTCACGTTATTCTATTTGGTCATTCACTGAAAGACAAAAACATAATTCAAAACTGTTCATTGCACAGAGATGTATATGAACAAATCAATACAAATTAAAGGAATCAGCAAATTTATAAAATGTAATTTGTCACAATTTTTCTGTGAGACTAGCAAAGAGAAAAGGAGAGATAGATAGAGAGGGAAAGAAAGAACATTAATAGAATCATATACAGTATAATTGGACCTGAGATTCTGTGCTAAATGTCTAAGATATCAAAGGAGGAAGTCCAATGAAGAAAGGTTTGATTTGGGACCACTGTTAGTCCCAGGTGTCTGGAAAGAAGCAGGAGGATCATCTTGGTTGTGGAATTCTATACCAGACTGTGCAACCAAGTGAGGTCTGTCTGCTTCAAAATAAAAGGGATGATAGTAAGAAGTGAAGTCCTTCAAGAGGTCATTAGGTCTTGAGAGAGATAACCTTCATGAATGGGATTAGTGTTCATAGAACACACTCCGGAAAACTGTCTTCTTCAAGCATAGAGTGGTGATGCATGGTTACACTCTAGCACTTGGGAGACAGGCAAATCTGAGTTCAAACCAGTCTGTTTTATCTAGAGAGTTCTAGACCAAGCACAGCCATATAAGGAGACCCATTCTCAACAAAATAAATATGTAAAATAAAAACAAACAGAAATCCTCTTTCCTTTGATTGGACATTATAGTCAAAGTACATTTTTAGTCTCAAACTTGTTTTAAAACTTAAAATGAAATTTAAGAAAGAACATTAATAGAATCATATACAGTATAATTGGACCTGAAGTTCTTTATCTTATTTTAACTAGTTAATAAAATCATTCATAACATGTTACTATAATATATTTTATGTGCCATGCATATTCCTTTAAAAAACCTTGTATTCTTTATGTATGCTCCTCTCTATATAATTTATATCGTTTTGAGAACACAGTAGCAAAACATTCAGTGAATTACTAAAAATTATCAATAATTGCCTTATGATAATAAAAGACTAAATAAGGCCTGCCTTATTTTTACCAGTTTTTAACATATATGTTAAAATAGGGGAAAGCCCATAAATTGGCATTTTGCTCAAAGTTAATATTTTATACTTTTCAAAAGTTCAAAAGAGTGAAAAGGAGATACACTTTGGATTTGATTCACTCAGTGCTTTACATGTATATAATAAGGATTTCTATAACAAAATTTGTTAAACTAAGGGTAAATGCTCCAAACAGAAAAGAATTAGAGTAAATCAGGGAGAAAAATGCAAGTAAGTAAAAATAACAAATTTGTGCATACACAGAATCATATTTATGAGAAAGAAAGGTACGTTAAAGTACTGCTTCCCATAGGCACCGTTCATTACCAGGCACAGACATATAAGTGTACACAGTAGTGATGTGCTTGGGAATGAATAGAGACAAAGGAGGGACTCAGAACTAGGGTTTAATGAAATGTTTGCAAAGCAGTGCCTTTGAGGAGTGGTTAGAGTAAGGAGGCATTCTTTAACAAATGAGTCTCCTAGTGGAAATGCATTTATTTAAAAAGACAGAGGTGATGGGAGGAAGACAGGATTCAGTTAGTGTCATTTTAGACTAAGGAGAGTGGGAGAAAGCAGTTTGATAGGTGAATACTATGTAAAACTTAGGAAGACTGCTCAAAACGCTAGCTGTAAATCAGAAGAACAAGCAACTCATGACTATAATGTATGGCTTCCTCAGATTTGAGGCTGATGTGAGCTGCAATAAAAAGCCTCGTAAAGAACTCAATCAACCCAGACTTGGTACAAGAGAGTTAGCAGATACAAATCATGATTCTCCAAATTTGAAATCCAGTATATCTGTCCTTACTTGGACAATATTTGCAAATTTTATTTTATATGGACGCACAAGAGGAACCGAAGAAAAAGGAAGAAAGTCAAGAATGCGTGCTCCACAGAGCTGCACTGAAAGTGGGATCTACTTGTGGAAGCATGACACAAAGTAAACTTTTTTTTTTTAACCAATCTTGGGGTTGAATTATTCTTTGGCACATGTATTGGTTCAATATCAGACACTGGACCAAGTATTTCCAAAAAAATCAAAATCAATTTGAAGAATAGAATCCAAATCTATCTTCCTTTTCTCCAGATCTCTAATTTTGGATATTCATATCCTATTGAAAGACCCGAATAAATCCAGACCCTCTAGCAGGAAGAGAAGAGCCAAAAATCTAGGTTAACCGGTTCAGTGACTCTGTTCCAGGAACTAGCTGGCCATATAGTTAGATTATGATGTGGGAGTGTTCTCCTGTATTTTGTATTACTCTTATTGGTTGAATAAAGAGCTGCCTGGCTTATAAGATAGGTCAGCCCTTAGGTGGGCGGAGTAGACAGAATGGAAGTTCTGGGAGGAGAAGAAGGAAAGTGAGCCAGTCGCCATGAGGCTCCTGTGGGAGATGGAGGTACTTTAGGACCGTCCGGTAAGTCACCACCTCGTGGTGACATACAGACTTTTATAATGGGTTAGTTTATGAGGTGAGGGCTAGCTGGGAAAAGGCTAGTGATAATAAGCCAGGCAGAGTTTAAATGAATACCATCCTCACGTGGTTATTTCGGGTGCAAGCAACCAGTAGCTGAGCGGGCCAGCGGCTGCGGGCTTGGGAGCCAGGCGGCTGGGGAATACAACCCACACACCTTTCCTCTAATTACAACAGTTTGGCGCCCTGGGAATATAACCCACACCTCTCCACCTAATTACAACAAGATTATGTCTTGAGAATAATCTTGAGAAATGGTGAGTTAACCCCCTTGTGATTATCACTGTAATTTTCGGAATTTTCCAATGATGCCCTCCCTACTCACTTTGGGTTATGGTTTCTTCCCTTAAATAATCCTCCCAGATACTCAAGGTCGAACTCCTCTATCCTTGTGTGAGAAATGAGTTTTGGCCACAGCGTGCTGCTGCTTCCTGTCAATAAACCTTGTGTGATTGAAGCAAGGACAGTTTTTCGTGAGTTCCTGCGGGGTTGTTTTATCCTGAGACTTGAGTGAGGGTCTCCCCACTCCGGGGGACTTTCACTACCTAATCCAGAACCATTTCTCAAGCAATGTATATTGGTTGGGGAAAAACAAATGAAATCATTCTCTTTCTTGCAGATAAAATAATATATAATCCATAGGAGATAACGCCTTCACATCACTAGAATCACATTTACAGATGAAGCAAATGTATTCAATCTAAGTGATGGTTTGATATTATAACTAAAGTGCACAGAGCAGGAAAAAATTAATTTATATTTCACGCATCTACAGCTCACTATTTGTCTGTGAGCTAACAAGAATGGTCTTTTTCCCTCGATTAATAATACTTTTCTCTTTAGAGAGAGTAAATTAATAATGTAAATAAGATCACCAGAAGATCTTTGAAAATATTCAGCAGAACAAAGTTCTTGAGCACCTTCCTACAATTTACAAGAATCCTTTTCAATGAAATTGATATGATAATTACAAATCATTTAAGTCCAGTCAAGGATGCTTACTGGATAACAGTCTGTTAATGTGAGTCAATTTACCTACTTGAAATAGTAGAACCCCATTCCATTCCAAAATAATATAGTTTTAGATATTTTTCTCTCAATTAAAACTAAGTTTTTTTTTAATTAGTATAGACTAATGAAAACTTACAGGAGTTAATAGGTATGAACTAGAGAATTAGAAAGTCTTCTGTAAACTACTTTTGACTATAAAAATCGTGAGGTTCTGGAAGAATTGAGATTGTTACCTTTACTTATTTCACTAGTGCTTCCAAACACAGTAAAACACCTCACATGTCAAATTTAGGGATAATCCTAAAGGAAAGAGTGTTGGAGAATGGCAAATTGTATAAATAAAATTTGCATGTGGTCTTCTTTGCTAATGAGATTACTCAGTCAGTAAAGTGCCTTGGGTCAAGCCTGACAACCCATAATCAAGTCCTAGGACCCAAAGGTAGAAGATGGGAGCTGGTTCTGTGCAGAAACAAAGACTACACAACTCAATGGACTCCCACACACAGCAACCATGAACTCCCCCCTCACAGCATCCATTTGCAACCAAAAGTGTCCCCTTTTAAGGAAGAAAGGCACAATGACGAAGGACTGGGACATCTGAGAGTGAGTTGCAGAAATGGCACACTCCATCTCATGTGTAGGATCCATCATTAAAAACAATTGCCGCACTGACAGTTGTGGACTCCCAGAGAGAGATGAATTCAGACAAGGGCCAAAAGTTTCTCCTTATCTCTCAAGAGTGTCCTCATGTCCTCGGTAAACTTGGGTACAGATGTCAGATAATGACTTAGAACATATGTAAAAGTATTTTTAAATAGGTGTTTTTCACAGCACCAGAGTAAGGCAAACAAACAAATCAACCCTTTATTCATCTTCAATCTAAAAGTCTCAATCAAAAATTTACCTTCCCATTTTCTAACTGACCCTTCTCCACTCAAGGCACTGCTGTTCCTCCTTTCTGTCTTGATTTCTGTTCTACTCATTTTGATAAGTGATATAAGGGACCACTTACTAGCTTGCAGAACTGAACATCGCTTCTCTCTGCCCAACTTTCATTAATTTTCCTGTTGTCCCCTCCCTTTAGAGTACTTAAAATATCCCATCCACCGAAAAAGGTTTAAAATCCTGTGTTTCAGTTCAGCACCAAATTCACTTTGAATTTATGTGACATTTACCTATTTGCTCTTCACGTAAATAGCACAATGTAGCAACTACACCACTAAGTAATCTGCCCTCATACTGTTCTCCCAAAATATTTTATTTATTTGAAAACAATATAAGCACATTAATATTTATTTAGACACTTTTAGTAATCCTTTCCTCTTTTATGTGATGAGAGATTACCATAGGCTAATTCTGTGAATGAAGCAGTTCACATACAAATTTTCACATTATCTGATAGGTTTTCATATGTAAATCAGATGCATCTGTTTATCTCTGGTGAATGGTGTCAAATACTGTCAATGCAAAATGGACCTTAAGTAACATTATCTTCCTAATGACTTTCACCCCCTCAAGAAAAAATTGGCTATTTGTGTCAGATATTTATAAACTGTCACGGGGGTGGGGTGGGGTGGAGGCTTACTTTGTTTGTTTGTATTGACAGGGTCAGAGTGAAAAGGAAAAGGACTCTTTGAGGTAAGTTCCCATCATACTGCCATTGTACAAAGGCTCCACGGCTTTGTGCTTAAGATTATGATGCCTCAGCCAACGATCCTTTGAAACAGAGATGCTACATTTCAATGGAAACAGAATTCCACTACATTTAAAGAGATTTTTATTAGATGTCAGGCACTTAAAGCACGTTTACAAACATGGAAAGACAAATGCTCCCACATCTGAAATGGTCTCTCTCCACTCTCAAGTCTTCTTTGAATTCACCATGTGGGTGAAATCAAAGCACAGAACAAACACTTTGGATAGGGCTTTGAAGATGATAACAGCTTCTAACAGAGAAAAAGGCAGCTTTGGTTTTGCAGGAAGACGATGATTGACGTGACTCTCAGTCCAAGAAAGTTTACCTTTTAATGAGTGCTTGGAGAGAAACCCTTGCCTTCACTGCTTTATTTTTGTAGGCAGCTGCCTCACTAGAATGGATCTCAGCCGTCTATGGCTGAGGCTCAGCAGCTACCACAGACTCTTTTCGAGCAGCAACATTGTTTAATTCAGTTGAGCCTAGGCAGCATGCAGATGTGTGTAGGAGAATGTGAGGTGAACCAAGGTTCCCCTGTCCTCCATGGGACACAGGACATTAACCCAAGCATGTTCTCCAGCTGGAAGTGTTTAATGCATATTCTGGTAAATGTAAAATGGAGGTCTCAGCAAGGCAACTTTTCAATTTCTTTCTTTTTCAAACTCTGTCTGGTAAAATAAATAAATAAATGTTATCCCCTTTCTTAAGTGTTTTCTCCTAAAATAATTTAATCAGGCAAATTTCTTTTGTTTTAGTAATCTAGCTTCTGAGTTTCCAACATTTTTTCCCATATTTTTGGTTTGTTTTATTTTTATAATAGTTTGAGACATTGAATTCAAATCATCTTATGTAGGTGTGTGATTCAAATCCACATTTGTATCTTAGGGGAGGATCAGGTATAACCAATTTCTGTTATGCTAACCTAAAATGAATGAGTACAGAAGCACCCAAGATTATTGTGCAACGCTGAAGCAGGGAGAGCAAGTGTGACTCAATTCAGTTAACGCTCTTATTTAGGCAGAAGTTATGCACAGGATCTCTCATCCCAATTTCTTCTGCTGCTACTCATTGGAAACATTTCACAGTCAGTGCATCCCTGCCATCAGAACTGAGCCACAGCATGAGTTCTGGCCTGTGTAATATTAGGGAAAGTTAAACTATGTGCTCCTCCCAAGCTTGAAATAAAACTCTTACACAGGTTCTCAACCTTACAAACCATCACTCACAGGCAAAACCTGACTGGCAGAAATAACCACTATTTAATTAACTGTTCTTAGAATGAACCTGTGTCTCATTATTGGTAAATATTTCTAGCTGCAGTTTAGCTACATTGGCATGCTGAGAGTTGTAAGAGAGACTCTTAGATAAACAGCATAAAATATTTATATCTACCATTTATATAAAAAATAAAGTCCTCGTTTGTTTCTTTAGAGAGTTTACAGGCTCAAAGACTCACTATTGTGATTAGCCGGCAGAAGGGAGGCAGTGGTCAAAGTAGAGAAGCAACAGAGAATTTTGACTAGGTTACAATTCCTGGGGGATGAATGCGCATGGGAGTTCCTAAAATCCATGAAGTAAATTAACCTAAAGGATGTAGAAGGCAGAGAGATAGCAGATATATAATTTGTTTTTAAATGTGTAGATAGTGAAACCTACACTATGTATCTATTATCTATCTATCTTGATACATATATATATATATGTATGTATATATAATAGCTTTTACACCTTTTTCATTGTTACAACCAATAGCAATTCGTACAGGTAATTTCCACAGTCTACAGTGCCTCACAGCAGTTTTGAAATCTTCATTTGAGGACACTCTATCTCTCATATCAGAGACTTAATGGTCTGAGGAAACCAGCCTCCCTAGTAGGGGAGTAATCTCCACTTTTGTTGCCAGCCTGAGGGAGAAGGTACATTTTCCTAGACTCGGTGCTATTTATGGCCTACAGCCACACCAGAGAACTCTTGGATTTTCCAGATACACACATTTGTGGGCCACTTCCAAACCTCCCCTCAACATAAGATTGTTCCACACTGTGTGATGTTCACTTGTGACTCCACACACCACACCAAAGATGAAAACATTTCAGTTACATATGATTTTATTTTGTTTCATTTCATTGCAGATGCCATTTTCCTGGGTCGAGTGGCCGTTCTGGAATAAAATTGGATCTAACTGACTTTGTAGGCTGTTGTACTGAAGTTAAATTATCTATTTAAAGTCTTTCTTTCCTAAACTATATGTATATTTCACAAGCTCAATGCAATTTCTTGCTCAATACTTTCACCAAAACATCTTAAGTCATTATGTAAATTGCTTTGATCTCCAACTCTGAGTTCTGTATAGATGTGGTTCTAGCCAAATCACACAAGAAAAAAAAAAAGACTCGTTATACCTTAATCCCATGATCATGACTTTCTATTTGTCTCATATTTACATACCTAAAAGGGTCACATAGATGACCCTGTCTAGGACAAAGAAGGTCTGCACCCAGCATGACCTTTTATTTTTGCATATTGAAAGAACAGCTGACAATCTATTGGGGTAATTTTGAAACAAAACTACCGTAACATCTGCAGCAGTAAAAAATGAAATAAAATAAAAAAGAATGTGTGTGCGTGTGTGTGTGTGTGTATGTGTATGTGTATAACTTTGGAACAATCATGTAATTTATATATTTGTGTATGTATTTGTGTGTGTACATATATATTGATGCACCTATATCCATATATGTGTCACATATATGTTGCAATTTTGTTCCATATATATGTTACAATTAGGATGCATATACACAAAATGTATTGAAATAAATTTGGATAAAGATGTATTTATGGATCAAAATAATAACATGAACTTTATGGTACTCTTAT
The DNA here is from genome assembly GCA_028555095.1 of Dicrostonyx torquatus. Taxonomy (NCBI): domain Eukaryota; kingdom Metazoa; phylum Chordata; class Mammalia; order Rodentia; family Cricetidae; genus Dicrostonyx; species Dicrostonyx torquatus. Next base: position 5,731,991 of record JAQHUG010000108.1, read on the forward strand.
CAATGCAATAAATAGTACTTAAAAGTTGATGTTGCAAAAAAAATTGCCCTACAGTTCTTTAATTGTCAGTTCTACCCTTTCAGCTCCTAATTAAAAACTTCATTTACATATTGCGCAATACATTTATTTATTTATTTATTTATTTATTTGAGTTTTAAAACCACAAATTCTGTAGCTCACTCGTTTCATTATTTCATTTTACCACTATGTGGGATTCAGACAATTCAATGTGTGCACTTTATGAAAGTGTAAATGCTTAACATTCTTAATATTAGTACTTTCTTCAAAATAACTGCTTGGACTAGATTATTAATCACATTTTTTTCCCTATTTGCCCAGTGTTCTTGTATTTAATTAATCAAATTCTAAATATCTACAGGGTGACTCATACCTCTACCCCCATCATTACGGAGACTAAGGCAGGAGGATTAAGAATTTGAGACTAGTCTTGGTTATATAATGGTATTCTGTAGAACCAAAACAATGCCAAACAAAATGGAACAGCTCCAGCCACGAGCTGCAATGATAGCTTCCTTTCAAAGGCTGAATCATTGGCTAACTGACCAACCTATCACATTTTTCTCTTTCTCATCTCTCCAATGCATATTTTGTTGTTTACATGTCCTATTCTTTAGCCAGTATTAAATTCAATGTTTTGCATACATGCAAAGGCCATTTCTTTACTTTGCTACTTTCTTGTAAATGTTAAAATTATGAATGCCTAATAATTTTCCTTTTGTGATGTTCTTTCCCCCATCAAGGCCTTATCATTTATTTGTGAATCTTAAAGACTTATTATTGATTGGTCCCAGACTTTGAAGTAGAAGTTCTCAGTGAAGACAGCCTGTGTCTCTTGGCAATCTCTTCCATCTTACACTTTGTGTACAGACTTTCTGACACAAAAATAAACTTTCTGGTTTAATATCATCTTCTTTCAAGAAATCAGAAAGTTATCTGATGCTTCAAATTCTGGGGCATCAACTGCTGAGGCACAAGTATCCATCAATACAGTAATATCCATCTCTCCTTTATTATTTTTGCAAAAACCAAGGTGAGAACACTCAGGTTGGCATTCACTATGCATCTCTAAACAGACTTTGGCTTCCTTTTTCAGTTTTCTTTAGTCTGTCACAATAATGTTCCTTAATCAACAACAAGCACACACTGCCAAGGATAAAGAAACCCTACTTCATGGGAAAACCTGTTTGTTCTCCCCACTGATTCTGGCTGCACAACCCCTGTACTCTGTATCCAGAGCACCAGCAGCTACTTCTGTGAAAAGCACATGACTTCTCACAGAAAGTATCAAGTTTATGTTCCTCATCCTCTTCAATGAGTTTTTTACAGTCAGTGGCAAGGAGGAGATATTCAACTTCATCTTGACATTGCCATCAACCATGGGCAAAAAAAGCTATCATGACATTTTGATATTCTTTATGCTATGATGTTGCTGTTACAATGAATTTCCCAGACTAATTCAAGCAATAGGAAATATTATACACAAAAGGTATGAATGATAGCTGATATTTTATATGTATATATATTGGCTTTAACAACATGTTCAAATTAAATTTTTCTTTAAGTGTGCACAAGTAGGTTTCACAGAGAGCTGTATTAGAAGGATATGCATAACAAATAAAATGGCTAGAAATGAATTAACATGATCTGAATTAATCACTTGTTTAGAGATTCTAGGATTTGATAATCAAGTGACTTCTATTGTAGAAGTATGAGCAGGGGTCCTGACAACATAGAGACACAAGCACAGAGCCAAGTAGCCAGAATGACTTCAGAATTTCCTATGACAACAAAATTCCTGCCTGAACAGTGAGTTGGAGGTAAGAGTATAATAAAAACCGTCAGGGTAAAAGTGCTAATATATTTAGACTGGAAGAAATTTTAAGACTAGATTAAGAATTCTCAGTCATATTTAGAACATTTCAGATCTGGAGATGAACCACAGTGTAGATAAGTGCTTATCTATTCTGATTAAAGTCTTAAATTTCATTCCAGCATATGATAAAGAAACAAAGAGATGAAGAAAGGAAGGAAGGAGGAAGAAAGCAAGCAAGGGAGGAAAGAAAAGGAAGGAAACTCTGTTTTATTTACTATGAAATATTGCACATATTATACTTAAATATGACTCATTTAAGAATGACTCTAAAGATTTGTTGTTTCACAGTCTTAAAGCAGCTATGACAATAAGCAGTACATATAATCAAAGGGTGTCCTGAATCATCTGTCTCTTCTTTCAGTTTCTCTTGGGGGCTCAGACCTGTCTAAGAATAGCAAATGTGACATAGGGTGGAACAATTGATCACATGGTGCAGGCCAGTTTGGGAATGGATTCAGTGGTCAGGCAATCTGAAGAAATCCCAAAGTGTCACTCTGGGACACAGGTGAGCCTCTTTGGATGGTAGCACTTTTTGTGTGTCATCGCACTTGATGTTGGCAACCCAGCCCATTCTCAGCCTAGGAAGAGGACAATGGGAGCTCTGTGTTTTAGTACTTCAGCTACATCACCCTTTGCATTCATCCTCTCAGCTCAATTAATCTGTCCTTCTTCTCCTCAAGACATAAGAGTTGTTTGGAAGAATTTCTTAAAGGCATTGTAGATGCTAGACAACAGAACATTCTTTGTAGATTATTTTCTTTAATGGTGCAATGGTCAGCATTCTCATAGTATCAAAAGTGAGTGTGCAATATTGTGTAAACATACTAAAGTCATCAAAATAGATTTTTAGTAGTTCATTTTATAAATAATAATTCTTTTCATCTTTCCTCTTCAGGGTCCCTTTGAAAAGACTAGTGCAGACGTATTGCCATCAAGTGAATAAAATAACAAGGTGTCCATTACTCTGAATGACATCACCTGGACTGCTCATTACCACATGTTAATTTAAGTAAATACCTATAATTTACTTATAAGAAGCCATCAGTCAATGGTGCTATAACAGAGAGGTAAAATGTTCTTTAATTCTTTTTTATCACAGAGATATAAGACATATTTTCCCTGCTAACTACACAACAGAAAACCTAATCACAGAACCTTAAATTATTGTCTTCCACACTATAATGACATCAACCTTAAAGCTAAATCTGGGCATTATAAAAATTATGGTACTTGGGATTTACTGGGGAAAAACAGGAAGCATAGTTAATATGATTCATCAGCAAATTCAAAAGATAAAACGAAGAAGGAAAGATGTCAGGTTACAAATAAGATACAAAATTAGGTATGGGTGCTATTGATTATTCTTGAATATTGATTATGGTTTATGGGCAAAGGTAAGGGAGTTGAGTACAAATGGCCTGAAATCTCAGGGACCCAGTACATCTCCATTTGTTCAATGTCTACAGTGCCGTTAAGTGTCTGATGCTAACAAATAATAAATATTTAGCAAATGAATAATTCAAAAGTAAATGTTTATATGAGGCTTCATAACTACACAAAAGAATGAATTAAATATATGCTAAATTAACTAAAGAACTTATTTTAAAAAGTGGATGCAGTAACATGTCAAAATACATACAGATTCACCAAAATGAGGAAAAGAGAATCTACAACTTGAATCTATGAACTATGCTGATATATGAAGAATGTAAACAAATATCTCAAATTCATTTTCTGTTTTAAAAGGGATCACTGTTATACATCATGTGTATGTATGTGTTATATACATGAAATTATCCAAAAACAAATTTAATTATTAATGATGCATCACACATAATTAGCAAATGTGGAATTATGTATTTGAGTAGCTAACTTGGTAAGTAAATTATAGTATTTTATAATTATCTGAAGTACATAAATTGGCTATCCAATTTAAAAATTGCTTAATGTATATCAGAGAGTTTCTATCTAAAAGTTATTTTCTCAAAAGTCTCATTATTAATAGTGTCTGCACCTTTTCAAGGGTTGTATCCCAGAAATCTCTTCATATAAGTCAAAAGTAAAACATATGCATCCTTAGCCCAGATTTTATTTGTTAGCTTCAAACTCCTCCACCAATTTTTATAGGAAATTCTTACAAGTAGTATCTACTGATTTAAGTTTTCACACCTTTTCCCTTCCCCTGCCAATCTCACTAACAAGCAGAGAGTTGAAATACTAACAAGGTGATAACTGTCCTAAAGTTGGGCAGCAGGAAGAGAAAGGGAAGCAAAAGCCTTGAATAACTGACAACCTAGATAATCAACCTCTACATAATTACAGCCTGACTGGATCCTGCATGTAATTCATAAATGAGTTGCATTTTTGCGTGTAGAATTGGTTTAGGTGTAACTCTGAATTGGCGTATAATAATCTCATAGGTTTGTTTTTACAAGAGTAAGTTTCCAATTTTACTTGCATAGCACTTTTTTTTTCATATCAATTAGTGCCTATTGGTCTAATGTTTAAAAGGTAAGGTAAGACAATCTTTGATTTCTTCCTTGCATTTCACAAGAAATACATGAAAGATATTTAACAATTTTGCTTTTTTTCCAGAAACTCAAAACAAACATATATAACAGTTTTCAAGAGAAATACCAAGCAGGCAGTGCCAAATCATGGCATCATATTTAGTTTGCTGTAAATAATTTTGTGTTTGTACATAATTCATCCTGACATTGGTCCTCTGGACTCTCTAACAGGATAATGTGGGACAATAACTCTTTCAGAATCTAACTTTAATTAATTTTCTGATTCAAGACCAGGAAGATAAATAGATAAAGAACCTATTCTTTGATATTACAATCAACTGAAGATAGTGATAGATATACCAATGCTTATAAATTATGTAATAAAATTTGTCTATGATATAACTACTTGGGAATGATAGTGCCTTGAAAATAGTCTGTTCCCATGTTCATGCATGAAGTCATCTGATGTTGGTTTGTGGGAAGCAGCATTTCACATATAAAATCAAAGATCGAATTCTTCACCAGGAAAAGTTTTTTCCAACATAAAATGTACATGTTTTATTAGAATTTCTTTTTGTCTATCAATGTATGTCAAAACTTACCTATGAAGAAAAGCTCATGTTTAAATACTGAAGAGTGTAGCTATGTATGATTATAACGATGATTTTATGTTTATTTTCATGGAATATCCTTTGTGATGATAATCTTGACTGACAACTCAAAGGGATTTTAAATACCCATAAAAACAAACCTCTGAGCATATTTATGAGGGAATTTCTGGATTTACTGAATTGGAATGGGAAGACCCACCCAATTACAAGCAGTACTACTCCACAGACTGGGTTCCTAGAAGAACAAAAAGGAGAAAGAGAATTGAGATACAAATATTCATTGCTCTTTGTTTTGTACCATATTCAGTGTGACTGATTTACCTAAATTCCTGCTGTCATGCTGGCCCCCGCCACAATAGGGTGCACATTCAAACTGTGGGCCAACATGAACCTTGCTTCCTGACATTGCTTTGGTCAGTGTATTTTGTCACAGACTTGAGAAAAGTAATTGATATATCCTCAAATTAACTAAAATACCAGGAAGTAGATGTATATTGTGCATGAAAAAGGAACTTAAAACAAAAGAGGGACACAAAAATTAGGGAAATGAAAACCATATTATAGATAGCCTAGCCCAACTTTAGGGAATGTTATGCTAAATTTTCTTGGAATAAGGACCCAACCCTGACAGAGAATAGGAACAAAGGCCAACAGTGAATGGGAATGTTAGATTATCTATTCTCTTATTGAGGGATAGTTGAAATATTTCACTAATAATCATGCCTCACCTCCAACATTGTTTTCTGAATCCATCACCTCCCTTGTGTGAAGGAAACTAACAAAATTACATTTCACGTTGCATGATCTCTGTAAATGCCAGCTTCCTTTGTCCCATCGTCTGCTAAACTCAAAATGTAGCTGGCATATTGTGCTGCTCTTTGAAAAAAAATGACAATGAAATGAAGCACTTTTAGAAGAGGTTACTCTGGCAGAAATGTGTCACTGTGAGTTGTCCAGCATGCCAATTCCCATCAGAGCATAAACTTATGTTAAAGCAGAAATTTGATCCACATTGTAAGACAGAAAAATGAAATATTTAGGTAAAAGGAAAAGTTTCAAAGAACATGTGTGATAATTGGTTTAGTACTCTTGAATTTTGCAATTGCATTGGAGCTACTGCAGGGTAAAGATTTGAGGTAAAGATTTTTGAGATCTTTATATCAGTTTTGAGTTTCCCTGTCTCAATGTGGAACATGAAAATGTGCTAAGTTTAGGGGAGTGACCAACTAATATCTGCTTGGTTTTATGGTCTACTCCATGAGAGGGAATGCATCCCAACACAGTTTAGAAACTGTGACCATATAGGCAAGAGACAAAGGGGAAAGAGAATGACTACTGTTCTGCTAAAAGATTATAACAATATAACTGACTCCTAAAGACATTCTGCTAAACCCATACACCAATGCCTTGCTCAACCATCAGTATAGAAACCTCGTCCTGCAATAGATGGGAATAAACAGAGACATACAGCTGGACAATGGGTAGACAGTGAGATCTTGGAACATTGAGTCTTAATTGGGTGATCTCCATCAAATCTCTACCTTGGTGATCAGAGAACTCTAGGAAAGAGAAGGTGGAAAGATTGTAAAAAGCCAGAGAAGATGGAAGACACTAAGAAAAGAAGGACCAATGCACATCTCATAGAGACTGTAGCAGCATGTGCATAGTCTACACAGATATAAGTCAGATAAGGTTCCAGTTCTGAAAGGGGAAGTAGACACAAGGCCCATCTCTGAGCCGGAGGCTAGCTGTTATTGATAACTGCTTGTAATTGAAAAATTAGTTTTCTCTAACATAGTCTCACCAGGTTTACAAAACACTCTTAAGGACAGGACTCATGCTTAGCAGTAAATGAGCAGCACAAAATTAGCTCAGTGGTGTCTTTTGAGGTTCTTTGTCTCACATTGTTTGGACAAAGAAATTATTGATTTGTATTTATTTACTTATTTTAGTCTACAGGGTATTTGTGTATATATTATGGCTTCCGGTTTTGAGTTTTAGTGGATTCCTATATATGCAACATGTGTGTCTCTGTATGTATATATGTTTCTAATGCTTTCTCTTTGGTTTGTGTATGTGTGTGTGTTTTTTGTCCAATTTGTTTGGTTTTGATTAATTGTTTTTTTATTTTATTCTTTAGATGTCTGATTTGTTTTCTAACTAGAAACAGAAAGAATGTAGAATCCAAAGGAAGGAGAAGTGGGGAGGTTCTCTGTGAGTTGAGGAAAGTAAAATAGTCATCAGTATATATTATACAAAAGATCCATTTTCAGTGAAAAATGGCAGAAAGTAAAAAGAAGAAAAAGAATGCACTTAGTTATTATCACAATCATAATGGAAAGCCTAAGTGAGACTAATTTGAACTCCATATGTTACTAGAAGTTCAGAGTGGACTGATATATAACTTTTCTTAATAAATATCCAGGACATCTACTTTCCAATTCTTAAGTCTCTGCAACAAAACAAAAATAGAGTTGCTTTGTATGAGTTGTATTACCTGTCTGTGAATTTTCTGTGGACTAGATATTGGCCATAAAGGAAATGGGGCACGTAGAGAATGAATATCTTAGGTCTTATCCATGAATAAAAGAAAACACTAGCTGAGAAAATTTGTATCAATAAATGTTTTTGAGGACACAGAAGTGAAAGAACCTTGTCTGCATTGCTGTGCTGAAAATAATAAAGGTAAACAAATACATAAATGAAATCTTTGTTTCTATATAGCTTTTATGCTTTGTGAGCCCTGCTGGTACAAGCTGCAAATATAGAAATAGGTGAGTCAGAAGTGTAAAGCCCTTGGGAAGTGTTATAAAGAGCAAAAGGTAAAATTTTAGAGACATAAGAGGCAGGTCAGACAGACATTCAAATGCTCAGCTTAAAATACAGATTTTCTATGACTAGTTTTGAAACCAAAATTCCTCATATTTTTGACAGTGAAATGAGATAGCCAGTGATCAAATATGAGGTCTGAACATATGTGTTACTAAATTACAATCTAGTTCTTGGTCTATAAGGTGCTGATAAAGATTAAAAAGGGGTTTGTTAAGAAGAATAGCAGTTTCCTTAAGGAGCCCAACCTCCCACCCAAATGAGCAGAACTTCCCTACAGATGCAGCTCTTACTACATGACTTGAAGCAAGGCTTACAGTAAGGGGTACTAATTTTGAGGTGAAACTATTTTGCCTCAACCCAATACTATTCCTTGTTTAAAAGAGCTAAAGTAACATTGAAATCCCTGAAAGCTGTATTAAACAATTTATGATGTCAAAACTAAAGAAGAAAGATTGAGATTTAGCTTATCTAGTTTGGGAAAAATTAAAGTATATTATATGAACTAGGGTTAGACAAACATGGTTTCTCCTCGATTCAATAATGTATTTCGAACAGCTGAAGAAGGTTCTAAGTATCTGATCAATTTCTTGAAACTTATATAATCTTCATAAGTGAGGTTGAGATCTATTAAATATTCTCAACAAAATGCAAAAATATAAAATTTTAAGGATATGGGAATAATTTAATCGATGTCTCATTATTTTAATCTGGTATCTCCTAGAAATGATGAGAATATCAAAATGGTGTTTCGTTTCCTCAAAATATACAGTCCTTGAAGAACACACTAATTAGAAAAATAAATGAGATTTTTCAAAGGTTTTAAGAGACACTGCTTGTAGGTAAGAACATGACTTACCGATCTTAGAAGAGATATGATTCTACTAGTTACAGTGTTGGCATGTCTAAGAATTGAGTCACATCACGAACACCTTAAATGAAGGTGAGGCCAGGTGAAGGATTTGAAATGACATCAACTATGTCCTGTGAACTTTTCTGCAGTCTTCCTAAAGGGTATATGTGACAACTTATTAGCTAGCAGAACGAAAGTAGAGAAACATCCATGCCTTTTGGCTTTCTGCTGCTTCCAATTTCTGGAGAACCAGACAGTGACTGTGAAATAGAAATATTTAGTTAAGTAGTTGGCTAAATCAGAAATTTTGTCAAGATTTAGTTATGTGAGATTTATGTACAAAAGCATATGTCCACATAAGTGTGCATAAATACATTTGTTTTTACTTTTAACAATTGATGTCAAATTAGAAGGCAAATGGACAAGCTCCTATTGTTACTTTGCTAGTTCATATAAAGAAGACTCTGAAATACAGAAGTAACATTTTGAACTGCCTAGAAAATTGTTTTGTACAAATATGATAAATAGAAAAAAGAATGTGTCTTACTTTATTAAGAGTAATTTTTTAATTTCTGTGTAATCAATGTTTTTATGAACTAAGAGCACCTTGATATGACACAGAATATAACACAGTTATACTTCGTTTCTATTATCATGCTTTCTGTACCTAGAAATAATTACTATGTGCAAATGACATTTGTGTGTGTGTGTGTGTGTGTGTGTGTGTGTGTGTGTGTG
>JAQHUG010000108.1:5750704-5764254 GCA_028555095.1 Dicrostonyx torquatus
AGGAGAACGTGGAGGGTAAATTGCATTTGTTTAACAGCTCTATCTAAGGATGCTAATCCAAGCTGCCTCAGCCACAGTCGGCTACATGACTAGAGGCTTGTATATTCATATATCCCTCTGCTATTTCATTTCTCTATTTTCTGTAACACTCTGGAGTTTTGTTGCTGTTGCTGTTGTTCCTCTCTGTTCTGAGACTATACATCCCCCACTTAATAAATGTGTTGAGTTCTATGCTCAGTGATACTTAGAGCTATAAAGTTGTATGGTCTCTGAATTAGTCAAACTGTAATTTAAATGGAAGACAAATATACCTGGGTTTTTATAAATAAATCTGTATAAATCTTATTCTGTTTCATTTTTTGCATTCAGTTTACAGGACAAGATGTTAAATTACATGCCTAAACCACCTTCTTTGTTGAACATGTAAAATGTGATTATAATTAGATTTTCCTGCATCTTTTAAGTACAATATATTTTAATGGAATTTGTTAGTAGATTCAAAACATTAAAAACTTGCTGCTATCTTTGGCTGTCTGCAAAGTTGCTACTGATAAATCCTGGGAGGGAGGAGGAAGCAAAACTAATTACAATATTAAACATACCTATTATTAGTGCATGACTCAGCAAACAAACATTATCTGCTAAAAGGATAAACATCCTACCATGTTCCAGAGGGTGCTGCAAGAACTATTAATTAGTCATTGCTTTACATGACCAGGACTCTTGTCCCAGAGGGTGGATCACTCAACGTTTACTCATGGTGATGAGGCCATCAGTTATCTCTTTCCATCAATACGATGAAAATGAATATGAATTATGATGGGCATCGAAAGTAATAGCTATTCTCATGTTCTCATAATTCAATAGTGTTTTGTTTAGGGAGTTGGGACCTAACTTCTTTACCTTGGACTGCTGTGGCATAGTGCCCAAAGAGAACATTGATTTTTATAACTGAAATATGAGTAGGGGAGCAATAAAAAACCTGAAATCCTCTATTTTTTTCTAGCCTGTGTAACTAAAAATGTGGGTTAGGGGATCTAGGAATGAGTCTTGAATTCTAGGTTGGAAAACGGCTTGATTTTAATACATTTTCAGGATTATGTATCTCTGAAGAAAAGTACCCTGATAATGTTAAAGTGTTTTAGAAGCAATACTGACACCATTGTTTATCCACACTTAAAAATACACTGAAGTCTCTCTTGTTCATTTTCTCACAGAATACAAGATGTTAATTCAATATTCTGTCCAGTGAATTAAGTAGTTAACACATAAAGTGATTATTGCCACACAAAAGGGTTTAGATATTTTCCAAAACCATTCTGCAGGTATGTATCATCAGAATTCAGGCATCTTGATTCCTCATGAATCTAACTCAGCATTTGATGTTATTTTAGAATATTTTGAAAAATGGTAAGTGATAATTCAAGCCAGTTTGATCTAGAAGTCTCATACTTATCTATGTTTTAAATTTTTCTGTCCTGCACAAGTTTAGGTAAATAATCAATTATCATACCAGCTCTCTACCACAAATGTAAGGATACCCAGGTTCTACTTCCGATTATTTGAGTAAGAGGTAAAGGAATTCTTTATCTTTAGACAGCGATTCCTTGGGTTATTAAAACTAGTCTGTTTAGGTAAATAATGAAGTTCAGAAGTTTCTTAAGAGTGATGGTTAAGTGCCTACCAATGTGCTACTGTTTAGTTATAAAATAAAGAACAGAATATAAAAAGATTTATAAATGGAAAAAGGAGTGGGCAACAGGCATCCAAACAGTAAGTATCCAATAAAATGATGGTGTGTTAATTTTGTTAGGTTATTTATACTTTTATTTCTTGAACAAAGGCAAGGCAAATCAAAGCTAGCCCAGATATGTAACTATGCAAGGTCTTGCCCTGAAGATGGGTATCTGAGCACATTTTGGAGGCTAAACACAGAATACTGTACCACCAAATTTGTTGGCCTTTTTGTAGCAAGTTATTGGAGATCTGGGAGATGAGGGGAAATGAATTCTGTTTAAAGGGTATATGAATTTGATCAGCACCCAAAAATCAGGTCATTTGTCACAACATTTGTTTCCGGTCAGTTGTTTATGCATTTATGTGATCACTAAAGTAAAAACTAAACATCAGAAAGAAGTTTTGATGTACACAAATATGTTTAATTACCTGTTCCAAACAGTGTACAACAAAAATCTCCCTTTTATTCTCAACTTGATTACATAATCAGCACAAGCCTATGGTCTCTGAGAAATCTGAAGGAGTTTAATCTCTTATTAATAATGGCATGTTAATACTGCAGTAAGGGTTTTCTCAGCTGTGTAACAGGAGGTAAGGAGAAGGTAGAACAAGATTAGAGAGAATGTGCATATGCTTGTGTATTTTATTTCAAAAATGTATGCATAGACATAAAGGAAGGAGGAAAGTCAGGAAAGTCATGGAAGAAGAAATTGAAAACAAAGGCAGCAAGTATGTGACAGAGGACTGGTGTGTGCCTGATCATCAAAGCAGGGACAAGAAGATGAGAAGTGGGAGTCCCAGAAAGCACTGTGAAAGTCTGCCCACCCTTTCTGACCTGTTCCTCTGCTTCAGTACCCAGACAACACATTGCTTCAACTCCTGCTTATGCTCTGATGTGATTCAATGTAAGAAAACCAGCACCTCCCATTCTCTGTCTCTCTCTTTTTATCCTCTCCCTGTCTGATGGCTCTCGAGCCTGCTATGCTGCCATGGGAACCTGCAGGAGACAGTAGGCACCCATTACATTTATTCTCTTTCATCTCTTTTTGAAAATGAATTAAGTGTTTTTCCTTTAGTTTGGCATGAAAAATGTGTCTTAACTCCAAAGGCCTGAAATTTGCACATTCAAGAAACTTAGTTTAACATTATAAACCAAGGAAAAATAAATAAATGAATAAGTAAACAAATAACCATAAAGCATGAGGCTTCCAACAGTTTGCAAAGTCATTCAACTTTAAAAGTAATAACAAATTGTGGTCATTAGCAAATGTTTATATAAGTGTTATCACCATTAGTAATTATTTCTTTTAATGAGAAGTTGCTATCATTAAAATAATAATTTTTGTATCAAGATGTCGAAAATAAAATACATTAGATTTTAAATTCTAGCACATCTGTGGGAGTTGAACAAATCATTTCACTTTCCTAAGATTTGATTTTCAACATCTTTACAATGGATTTCCAGAACAGGAGGGTCTGATTGGACTTAGGGAAGCATTAAGAGAAAGAGTTTATGCAATGTGCGTATTGAGATGGCTGGCACAGTGGATGCTCAGTGTTAACAAAATGCTCTGTCAAACAAGGGCTTAGTGTGGATTATACACAGAAGGTAATTTTGGTAAATGGAGAGACAACACTTAGTACCTGTCAGACTTCTCTTTCTCTCCCTCCCTGCCTCTCCCTCTCTTTGTCTGTATGACTCTCAGTTAAAGAAACTATACCATAGAAGTTAATACTTTATCAAGGAATAATTTACACATAACCTGTACGCTTAAATGATGGGTCCTTTTCCAAAGAACCTTAAAAGTGAGATAAGGATATAGATTTAGACAAGTAGGGATAAAACTCAGAAAAGAGCTAATTTATTTATAAGGTTACTTGTTGAGGTTCATCATTATTAAATGACCTGGTATTTTCATCATATAATGTACATGATTTGCAAAAGAAATTGATTTATATATTTGAGTATTAAGCTAATCTATTCCAGATATTACTCATCTTAATTAAAACTTTCTTTCATCAGATTATCTTTCTCTCATACACAGAAAATATCTCTTGTTAAAGCATACACTGTACTTTAAAGGTTTTATTTTCTACTTCATATACACTGTAGTTATCACATAAACAAGCTTATATGTAATTCATAAAGAGAAATGAACTGAGCAAAGTAGGAATTTGGTGCTTTGAATGACATGACAATGATATTGCAGAGTGGATAGTTACCATACCTAATTAGTAAATTGCACAAATACAACAGGAGTTAGAATAACATGTTGTGAATTTTCATCTGTATACATGCAGTTTTGGAGAACTGCCATTTCTGAAACAGGAAAATTGGTCTACATAGTAAGCAGTAAACAATTCTGTAATAAACTCCACTTTAATTTCTATCTGGTTTGAGAGAAGTGATCAAATTATCTAATGAGAATCATTGACACTGTCAAGAGATTTTTAAGAATAAAGACAAATTTGAAATGAAGCCCATGAATCAGTCTCGTTATCTGCGTCAAATTGAATTGAGAGCTAAAATATGCCTTGTGTCTAGCCAAGTTTCGTTTTCAAAGATGCTGTTGACATACACATTTTTCAGTTCTGTGATGGTCCTTGGATTAGCTTCATATCTGATATTTAAAATGAAATCAAATGAAGACTACAAGTCTGATTTTTCATTAGTCAACTGAAGCTTTCTCTGTCTCACTGAGATAGGATACTCTTGCGTGCCCTTGCTTATTATATCTCAATAGGGACATGATAAGTAAATTTAAATAGGTATTATTTATGTGCACGTCTTTTAAAAAAATAATGAAAGTTTCCTTTCTCATGAAAAATGGTTTTAACAATTAACGAATGTTTCTATAAGGACTTCTATGTGGTATCAAAAGTAAAATCTCCTTAATTGTCATGCAGTTGAACTTCAGTTTCTAAATGCTTTCTGTTTTTTACCAAAATGTCAAATTATTTTCGGTGTGAAAGAGAAGGCACTCATTGTAAACTGCCAGATTGTGTACCTGATGGTTAAATACTGCCAAATCTTACAAGCATACAAAACCTAACTTTCAATATTCACACGAGTTGTTTATTCACCAGAAAAACATGCAGGATAAGAGCACCTTGAATTTATCATATTTATTGTTATGAAAAACTTTATTATTCCCTTATACTTCAGCAGAGTCAAGGCAAGTGTTGGTGGTTTCATTTTACAGGTGAGGAAAGTGGGATTTTATGATAACAAAAGCTAATGAGCGAAAGCTGGCATAGCTAATATAAATAACGAATAAAAAGGAACTGGGGTACTCAATTGTGTTCTCAGTACCCTTTCATTGTGATCTACACTCTGATATTTACAATAAATAAATAACTTTTAATAAATAAAAAACTCCTTACTTCTCAGCATTCAAGCCCTCAATCTTTAATAAACCTACAAGGAGTTGATTTTATAAGATCAATAACAGTATCAATGCATTGTATGTTGCTTAGTGAAATGAAGTTAGAACTTTCATAATTAAAGAATATTTATATCTTAATCTACAATTTTTAGAGAATAAAATCAAAAACATTTATACGTGGATATTGCTTCTATGAATCCCTGTATCTTATACGATCATATATATGTGCATATGTACACATACATTAATTGTAGTCATTCAGAGGCTAAATTTCTAAAGCCACCTACATCTTTCCAAATTTGTTCTACTGAACACATTTTTACTGTGGAAAATCTGAAACCTGAGCTCTACACATATAGAGTACAAACAAATATTTACAGTATTTGCTATCAAGAGTTTTTCTTTAAGATTTTAAGGAGGTAATGCAGAGTTCTCATATTGAGTTCAGGGAATGATTCATGTAGCTTTGCTTCCACTTCTCCCTTAAAATATATCAAAAATTACATGTGTGTCGGTGTGATGAAAAAAATTACACAGATTGACAGAAATACTGACAATTGCACTTGCAATTTTAAATAGATAAAAATTGCCTTACATGTGAACAGTGTCTGACAAAGTTCTGAGTCATGTGCAGGCATTTTGTTTTCCTGATTATATGGGGAGACACAGTGATATTCACAGGGTTTGATGGAGCCTTTAAGTCCTTTGCACGTTAGATGTAAAATTAGAAAGGATGCCATAGAAATAAACACCTAATGCTACTGCATTTGAGTGTATTATCATCATCTTATTGTGTGTGTGCGCGAGGAGACAAAGAGGGTGGGGGTGAGGGCGAAGAGAAGACATAATGGAGACAACACAGGAAATAGCCCTATGAGAAATGCATGGCAGAACATACACATTCCAGGAACTTCAGCAGTGCCCATAACAATTTTAGGTTGATCAAGGAAAACAATGGAAATATCCCACAGACAACCACTGTTTTAGTGTACCCTATCATATTCCCCAAAGTCTATGATATAAATAAAAAGTGTATTTATTATAGAACACTAATATCTAAGCATCTTAAGTTTGGTGTAATGTGTTTAAAACTTTCAATTTTTTCCACATAAAATTTAATTTAAGGAGCCTGTCTGTAACTAGTAGAATTAAAACTAAGTTTCATTTTCACCATTAAAATCTATCGGCCACATTATAAGTTATGAAACCTTATAAACAATCATTGAAAAGGTTTCCTCTTTCATTCACGGCTTCATTAATCTAATGTGCTGTCTTATATATTCAATATATTCTGCATCAGAAGCATTTTATAATTATCAGATTCATGAAAAGGAATCTGAGATGAATGTAGACTAAAAGGAAAAATGTTGGCCAGAACAAGAATGTTTTGCTTTTAGCGTCTGAGTAAGCCTGTGTGATATAGGAACAGATTTCTGAATAAATTAATAATGTGATGTTACAAGGTAGAAAGTCATATTCGAATTTGAGTTTCACCAACTTGTTCTTAGGTATTTTGTCCAGAAGGTTACCAAAGATCTCTTAAACTAGATAATCACATTAGTATGAGTTTTAGTGCTGATTGTTGAGAATGGGATCTATGAATCTAGGCAAATCTACTTTTCTTTCTGACAACCAAGAGCTCTAGCTGTATCCCTGTCATCGTTTCTACCCACATTCTTCTTATCCATTGTAGCAAAAGTTTACCAGTTGTATTTACCTTATACATCACTGCAAATCTATACACATGCCTATAGACATACATACATGCAAACATACATACATGCATACATACTACATACTCACAGGTAAATTAAATTTTCAAGAGCAATTTTAGTTTGTTAGATTTAAAAATGACTTTCATGTTTACATGTACTTCATTAATTTTTTTGTCATGAATCAAAGGAATTTATTGTCTATCTTGTTTCACATAAAGACTTAGAGTTTCAACATCTAAAATAGGAATTGAAAGACTATGTCCTGAAGGTCTTTATTGAAAATAAAGTGTTAACTTCCAGATTCGCAGGGGGCAGGTTTGAAAAGAACAAAGTAACAATCTTAGTTAAGAAGCATACACCACAGCTGTACTGCAATCTGCCCAAACAACTGGGCCCTATTACGTTAATGCAGAAAAAAAAAATATGAGCCTGTGATGTGGGTATTTCCAGCCTTCCTTCTTGTAAATAGAAACCACCCACAATGTATTGTACTTTTGAAACATGTAAATGCCGTGCAAGGTGATCGCATACAGGGCTTGGAAGGTATCACCTAAGGGTGGGTGGGCTACAATGTACAATGCAGTTTGGACTTGTCTTTGTTTAAAAATAGTATGCTCTTGCTTTTTGATAACACTCATAATGGAATTATTCTGCTTCCCCAGTGAGTTTCCATTTGGAACAGGAAAAGTGCTAGATAATGATAACAGAAGGAAACAAAGCTCTGGTGAGGAAAATGAGTTGCTAAGCTTATTGAATTGGTCTGTTGATCTTACGAAAATAAATAAATATGTAGAGAAGAACCTCTTTCAATAGAAATGCCACTTAACTTGATTTATAATGTGCAGCATTAATGGAACCGAATCATAAAAATATCATGTGTTAGCACTGCCCTGCATTTCCCGTGGCCTTCATTAGCTTACAGGAGCTTCCGTTGAAATCTGAAAACGCTAACAGAAAAATGACAGAAATCAGTTATGCTGTCCCGTTGGTTTTGCTTTATAATAATAATAATGATAAAAGTTTGGTTTAAGCATCCATTTATATGTAAAAAAGTGAGGAGCACTCAGCTAGGCAGAAGAGTGGTGCCAAGACACAGCAGGCAATGTTTAAGAGAAAAAGCCCGGCTGTAAATGTGCACAATATTCCACATTATATACATGTCATTTCTGAGTAGTGTTGGAACGATGTGGTGTCAAATCTGTATGACAGATTGAGGTGAAAGCTGGGAAGAGAGAGCCTGTGAAAAACAGCCCCGATTGAGTGGTGCATCCTATAGGAGTTATCCTGCAGGCTAGAAGTAACCAACTTCATCACATGAAGGGAAGAGGAGAACAGGGATAATTGTCTACTCATTTAACTAGTTCATTTGGTCATTGTATTATTTAAATTGTATTCAAGTGTAACAATGCCATCTAGTGATGGAACTCCAAACTGATCTTTTCATGAGGTTAGAAGAAAAAAGTCTCTGGTTATACAGTGCTTTAAACTTATAATCCTGGGATATAAAAATAGAGCACCCTTGCAATATAATTTTTAATATTGGATAAATTATCCCCACAAGATGACAAGAAGAATGAAATGAAGCTTTGGTCATTTGTTTCGGTGAGAAATCCATGCCCAGTAGAAACTGTTCTGAGTTTCCATCTTTCTAAGATCCAAGTTAAAATGAATATCTGGTATTGCTAATTCACTGGATCTTTATAAAAACCCACATGAGAGGTATACTTTTTACTTAGTCTTTGCCTTCTCAAAAGCAGTCTTTATAAAAAATAGCTAACCAAACTATTATTACATATGTCTCTGTCTTCCCCTTCTCAGGGTTTAGTGCCTGGGGTAAAGCCAGCTCTTCTGCAGAATGAATGTCTGATTTTTTTTCATGATTCTAATTCTTGTTTCTCTGTAGCACACAGTATTTATCTTGGTCGTATTGCAAACGCCTAAAAGTACATTTCCCGTTTGCTGGAAGAAATACATATCCACAGTTGTGCACACTACAATTGCAAATCTTGCCTGAAATTTAGGGAAAATGATATAAGAATAAAAACTAAAATGGAAGGTAAAAGATTTCAGAACTCTCTTTGCTAGAAATGAACCTAGAGGCTTGATCTGAAGAGACAACTTCTTTGGTTTTGGTTTCCTTCACAATGTGAGTGACCTAAGACAAAGTTGATTCTAACAAGCTTCTCAGCAATAAGCTACTGGACATCTTAATCGTTTGTTAATTGAACTTGGATTAAAAAAAAAAGACAAAGAAATAGCTGAACCTGCTCAACTGAATACTCCTTGGGATGACATAGCATATCTTTTAATAACGTTCACTACATTTTATAATAAATTTTAGACGGATAATCTGGAAGTTTAGTGTGTCTAATATTATCAGACAGCAGGAGGGAAGATACTAAGCAAGGTAACATTCAAGATTCTCCTCCATTATCAAATTTATTTCAGCTACCTTCTAGCCAGTTTAATGTTGACACACAACAAAGAAAAAAGACAAAAAAATGCATGAAAAAAAGATATATTGCATGTGCTACCTTCTTCTTTTCAATGACCAATGATTTTATTTTATTGCTTTCTTGAAGACAAGAAATTGGTCCATTTCGGTACCTCAGTTTCAGGGAATATTCCAAATGTTGTCAGCTGTTTAGTGCAGAAGCTTTTGAAACTAGAATAAGGTGCTGCCTGCTGCCATGGAAACCCACATATTTTTAGTTTATATGTCAAAAATTAAAATATTCATATATCAATACTAATAAACTGATACTAAGACTTCTCTTCCTTTCTGATGAATAAATTGAGGAATCAAATTCTATTTTCTCAATAAACTAAAGGTCATTGTGTATATGCGACATTATTTCTGGAACTTTCACAATTTATTACTCATTTTCTCACCAAAATAACTGCAGGACACAAAAATAAACAACATTTTTATTCAAATATTATGAAAGGAAGTTACCTTTAGTATGTATGTCCTGGTGGTCTCTTTCATAATTGTCACCGGTTAAACATTTGGATCCAATCTATTATAGTAAAAGAGTGAGTGACACTTGGTTAAAATCATGTATGATAAAATGAAGTCTACATGAAGTTCTATGCAAAAGTTTCAGAATACGGCATACAAAAGAAATCAATAGTAAATATGGTAGGTATAAGCTTATCCCTAGTGTGGAGAGAGCAGATATTGGAAAATTATTGTCCTGGATCGCAGTTAAAAGACAAAGCTCAATTATTTAAAAAGGAGATAGGCAATTTGGTTCAAAAGGGTTTGATGGGAAGTCTATCACAGTTTTGTAGTATGTTTCTTTGAAAATATTCATAATCTAATTTTTATTGCTGAGGAAACTTTACATTAAGTCATTTGTGTATAAAAATCCTACATTTTAGATCCCAGTCTGTTCTTGTTCCATTTTTCACTCTTTCTGCTTGCTGTCAGTATTCCTTTCTCTTTTTCTTTTCTGCTGTATAACACATTTGTTTGATTTTATATTCTTGACAAAAGACAATCTTATTAGTAAGCGATCTTATTTTATAAATTTACTATATTTCTGTTAATAAAGACATAACATATTTAGAGCCTTTAGAATTTTGTATAATACACTTGCATAAAGGATTTTAATTTCCTTAGAAGAAAAATTAATCAAGGCAACATTGATTATTGATATATTGACAACATGTCAGCTAATAAAGAAAAAATTAACTTTAGAGAGAGAGTCTCACTCTAAAGTAGAGTCTGAATGAATCACCTGGTTCCTGTCCAGGATTCTTGAGCACTAGAGTTCTGTGCATACATGATCCAGAACTTACATTTTCTTATGTTTCATTGGCAAAACATAAGTTTTTTTGATTCAATACATATGTATTTATTTTCAGATAATAAAAATATAATATAATTCCTAACAATGCATTTTATATATATATATATAATCAAATTCATATCTAAGGTTTTACAAAATCATTATGGAGAGAGAAGGAAGAGAAAGAGAGAGAGAGATTTTACAGAACCAGAGCAAGCTTTTATCATGCTGCTTATTGATCTAGATTTTTAATCCCCTGCTAAATTGAGCAGTTATTTCACTCAACTTTTTCTCCTGCTTACACAAACAGAATTCTGATCTAAACAATTAAAAAGTAGAAGTCAACAACAACAAAAAAAAACCTTTTTCTCTACACTTTCAGACAAACCATGTTTAACATTGTGCTATTAATTTTGTTTACATTGATCTGAACTCCTATTTGTCTGAGCAGATACTATTAATCACTTGCAGTTTTGTCGAGACTGATAGACCTGTATGCTCCAGATGTATTAATGACTAAAGTCAGAGGACTTCTCCACAGAGTTCAGCCAATACTTCTAAACCACTCAGTAGCATCAATAGAGAAAGAAATTATGCAACTAAAATACTCAGTGGTTTTGTTGCTTGTTTGTTTTGTTTATTTGTAAGTGTATATTCTTGGCTGAGTTGCACTTAGAAAAGCCAGTACACACAGACAGGAAGTGCACTTGGTAATTATTTGAACTCAGGTAGTAACCTTGTCTTTTTCTTTACTACCTTGGGTCTAATCTTACAGTCATTTCAGTTGTCTAGATAAAAAATAACTGATGCACAGGAAATAAAGAGTGCAGGAAAGGGATCACTTCTCCAAGCTGGCAAATTTCTGGAATGAATGCTGGGGTGCAGGTGGGTGGTAAGCCAGAAGGGAAGACAAATACTCTTGCATAAAAGTCTTACAAGAAGGGTAGATATAAAGATCTGAATTTGTTGTCATAAAGTTTTTACATTATTTGAAAAAAAAGACATATCTAATGGTTTTTGAAAATCCATCTTATTTTTAAATTCTTTTCTCCACACCCTGCAGGGTGTTGCCTTCCTTCTTCTTCTTACCGGGAAGTGGGAAAAAGTAATAGGAACTGCCCGCTTATTAATGACTGGCTCAATAAAACTGAGTTAGGCCTCCTCTGCAAAGAATTATTACCCTGTCTCTTTCTCTAGCATGTTTTAAGGTGAGCCTGTTTCCCTTGGGTGGTGCCTTGAACTGGAGACTGACTGGCCCCATAGGAATTTTAGGTCTGTAGCCAGACCAGAGATTCTTTTCTCTTGGCCTGGAGACTCTGCTATTACCAGGGCTGTCCCTAATCTAAAGTATTTGGCTTTAAAAATGGCAAAGGATTTTTTGGTTGTTATTGAAACACCTTTTTTAAAAAAAATTACTAATATATACCCCCACCAAAAGAGGATTTTTGAAATAGCTAACAAAATTAATTGCATAGGTGAACTACATTTAATCAAAAAGAAAAAAAAAAACCCTTTTGTTTACATCAACTCAAGATTCAATCATTGGCCAAGGATCTTGAGAGTCTTCCTAGATTTATGTCAAATAAATTAACTAAAGAATGATATGATGTGCAGAAGAATTTCTATAGTAAATCTTTGATTGCTGGCATAATTGATATTAGTCAACTCTTTTGATATTTTCTTCTGAGTCTGTTTCTTTCATTTGTATCTTTAGAATAAAAGATTTAAAAGGGATTGAAGAGGATATTTCAATTTAGTGACATTTGTATATTCAATTTCTAATTATTTCTTTGTGTTCTGTTAACTTAATTGGTTACCTAGTAGCTAAAACTTGAATGACAAGTGAAGAGTAATTTGTCAACTAACTGTGACAAGGATGATTAAACAATATGACACAAGACAACTCTTGAAACATGAAAACAGGTATATTTACTAGTATATTTAAGACAATTTCAATAAACATTTTTAATCCTAAACTTTATCTTAAGAGCTACTCTGATATAACATCATGTTTCATCATCTTTCATTGACTATACTTCTTCCCTCTTCATTTTTCCCTAAAAAATTACTTTTAAAATGTTTAGTAAGATAGATTTTGTAGTATAATTTTCAAATGCTGTATCTCACCAAAGACTTAAAAATGGAGTATGTCTGTGCATTTGAAATTATCATGAATTTCACCTTGAAAAATTTTAAAAGCTTTAATTAGATGTGTTGTATAAATTAAATACACAGGAGTTTTCAGAAAATATATGTGAATGGACCACTAGTCTAAATCCAATAAGTCCAGTCATAGGCTTAGAAATCAAACTTGCATTTCTTATGTTTCATTGTTTTATTGTGCTAATGCAAGTTTAGCTGAAAATTTGTTGAACTGCATGTGTGGGGCCTTGAATGTGCATATTTTTTAGACGTTGGTTCCATCTAGTGGAGCTAGAAAAAATTATGTGTACGTATGACTTGTATTACAGGACAGAACCACAGTTAAAAGGACATTGAGAGGATGATGAATTAAATGTATTTAATATATTACCACAGGGTATTGTTTGGTCCTAGAAACTACTATGTTATTTTGTGAATATTCTTCTCTTAAAATTAGTGAGCTATTTTTTTAATGTGGGCCAAACTCTGCTCTGTCATCTTACATTTTATAGGAATGAAAGGTTTTTCATTTTATTTTAGTTTTTAATTCTTTCATTAGCATTCCTCTTTGACTTTGTAGTGAGGTGGAATCATCTTGACTCCTGGCAGAAGAGAGAAAACACCTTTGTCAGATTCCCCAGAACACCTGTGCACAAGCTCATCAGGAAAAGGGAGGTGGCTGCCAATGGGGACTGACTGAGAAGCCAATGATAATGGCACAGGGACCTATCTCTTCTGTATGTATTGGCTTTTTGGGAACTTATTCTATATGGATG
>JAQHUG010000108.1:5764444-5789277 GCA_028555095.1 Dicrostonyx torquatus
AGAGAGAGAGAGAGAGAGAGAGAGAGAGAGAGAGAGAGAGAGAGAGAGAGAGAGAGAGAGAAGGGAAGTCTGCAAGAGTTCCTCTCTAGGTGAGGAGTAAGGACTGGTTCATTTTGGTGACAGAGTTGGAGCAAGGTTACTGAATTTGGGACATTGTTTTTAATCTAACACTACCTTTAGCAATCCTCCGACTCTCACATCAAATCTGTTTTCCTCCTTAGTTCACGTTTTTCCTCCTTGAAGGTCACAGCAGTTCTTTCAGCAGCAGAACTAGAGGCTCAGGAGCAGAATGTGTGTTCCTGTAATTGCTTTAAACAGGTAAACATCAGTGCTCTAATCAAAACGACCATTCCGTCTAATCAGAATGCAACTTGTTTTTTCTTCCAGGAGAACATGTAAGCATTTAACAAGCAACATCCTTAAGCTTGTAAAGCAATGGATAATTTAAAGTAGCTAATGGGAGTGACAATGCAGCTTGTAGTGCTAGAAACCTAATTGTCAATACGAAAGCCCCTAAAGCTGTTGCCTGGGATAACTTCCCAAGCTGCTAAACTAACCCGCAGCATTGCCCATTCCATCCCACCTAAAGACCAGCCATCCACCCTGATCATCGCCGCTCAGTCTTGTCCTGAGCAGACGCAGATTTCAAAATGGCTCAACTGGTTGGGGCACCTTGAAACAGTCCACCTGGTTTGTGCCTCTGCAGATGGGTGTACTTTGCTTCTTGGTGGGCGTCTTAGTGGCTATTGGAGATGTGACTACTGAACCGGTCTGACTATTCGAAATTGCAATTCAGTCTCCTGAGCGAAAGAAGGTCATCTGAGTGAAGGAAACTTTCTGAAAAATAAAAGAGCCTATATAACACCATGCCCCTCCTGATTTAATTTTAATGTCTTCTAAGGAGAAAACCTTCCTAGTTCAGAACAGTTTTACGTTTGTGAAAAAAGGTACTGAGTGCCCAGATGCCGCTCCCATTTTTTCAATCATTTGATCTCAGCACATGTATTGTAGTTAATACTGGGAAATCATTTTCTTTTTTTTTTCTTATTGAGAGATTTTTATTGGGTAAAACCCATGCCTTTTTAATTTTTCCTTAACCTTCTTTTACTCCTGTGAGATAGCATTTATTTGTCTTCTCTTCTTTCAGGCTTATTTTCACTGTGAAAACTTGCCATTTCCTAACTTTCTAAATAAATTAATTTTCAGCGTGTGTTTGTGTCTGTTTCTCTCGTGTGTGATCGTTTGGTTATTTTTCGTGACTGAACTGGAGTGATGTATTGCTCGGAGAAAACCAGAGAGATCAGTCTATTGCGGTACCATTTCATGGATGGAAACTGTCCACGTGACTTCTCAAGTGTTGCTAACCTTAATATCTTGCTTAGGAAGCATATGTCAGGTTTTATTTTCATATAAATGTGAATATGTGTATACTGGCATGATTTTCTGTTCACAACATGAACACATGTGTGGAAGAGGGTGTCAGGTGCCCACCTGGAGTTACAGGTGGTTGTGAACCACCTGATGTGGGTGCTGGGAACTGGGTCCACTGCAGGCATTGCATGCACTTTTAACTGCTATTTTGTCTGTCCAAACTTCTAATTTTCTTCACTCTTTATAAATATATTTTGAGAATTCCATGCATGGGTACTGTATTTGCATCATTTATATCCACATTCTTACCTATCCATCTCCTTTGCCCATCCCCAGCTTCCTTTGAAAGTCACGTCCTTGCTTTTAGGTATATATCATTTTAAAATCTGTAATTACACACACACATATCCACACATACAACCAATTAAGTGTATATCCACACAGCCTGTTGAGTCCACCCCAAATGTGTGTAGGGCAGACCACTTGAAACTTGAGATTCTCTTCCTCCTCACTTCTCCGTGTTTCACTGTTGAGATGATGTCATCCTGTGTAGTGCACATATAAGTTGCATTCTAAATAGATGTTTTGCTAAAAAAAAGTTCACACCAATTTTGATCATAAATTCTACTTAAGCATAATGCTTCTGTGTGAGAGACCTGCTCTTATGACTTCATTCACTTAGTACATCCATTTTTAATCTTAGGATAGGTGCATTGACACTTATCTTACACAATTTTTGTTTTCATTGTTTCAACTGTTGAAAGAAAACACTCCTTGGTAATAAAATTAAAACAATGATGATGTTTTGAAATATTATTTTTAAAGAGATGTAAAAATCTCAGTGTAGTTTCTTTTATCCATCAACAGTGTTCTTTATGGTAAGTTGTTTAGTTGTGTTTTTATTTTTAGATTTTGTGCGTTGTTTTCAAGGTTTGATATCAACACATTTTATGTAAATTATAATCTGTGAATTTATTTTTAGCAATATAATAAAAATATTCAATCAATTGAAATTTACAGTAGCTTTCCTTTATATATCTTGATAATGCTAAGTAAAAATTATTTGGATTATTTCAGAAAGAAAACAACAGATGTCTTCAAAGATACACCTGGCTATGGATGTAGCTTAGTGGTAGAAACTTAATGATAAAACGTCTTGATATAATAATTTAGAGTCAGATTTCAAATGTATTAACAAATGTTTATTTTGGCACTATGAAACTGAATCATATGTATGTATCACAAACATTTTACAATGTAGTATTTTATAAAATAAAAAAATACATCTACTCATTTCCTCTTCTAAATATCTAGTGTTGCCATTTATAGCATTGCTGTTTTTAGTTCTTTGGAGTTTCAACAAATTCGAACTCATATGTCTTAATTCTACATCTATTCACATTCATTTGCATTTTTACTGCATTATAGGTGAAAAATTAAGCAAATTTATTCTACCACCTTTTTTCTCTTTCAAACAAAAGTTTTGTTTTCTTATTTGTTTCTTTTTTTCTGAAAGTAAGCTTTCAATGTCCACTTATGGATGTGAGCATGCCCTTCTGTGTGATCTTCATGGTGTTAGCCAAAGAATTATTCCTTTCTACTTCTCAATAACTGTTTCTTGACTCCAAACTCTTGAGTGTTTTCAGAGATAAAAGTCCTTTAGGTTTCAAGTTTAGAGCATTTGTTGTTATCTTAAGCTTTGGGCAGGCCTTCTAAAACCTGTAATTGTCATTTGACATAACAATCAAAAATGAAGAAAACACATTTGTACAGCATTTAGTCATTATTTGTAGTTGCAGTGACGAGTGTTTGGTTTGCAAAAACAAACAAAAGACAGTGCTTGTTTTTAAATGTCTATATTCAAGGATCAGGTTCAAATGATCCGTAAGCTCCAGTAACAGTATGTATAGCCATTTCATATTTTTTGTAATGGTCTGGTGCTTTTATTTCAAATCTTCTCACTTTACTTTGAGTTCCACATTCTCTTTCGAAAAGTCAGCAAAGGACTGTCTTTACAAAAACAAAACAAAACATAGTCACAAGTTCTCCAAAGATTTTATAACATAGCAAACTAAATTCTGACTCTAATTGCATTACTTTCACATGTATCTGTAACATGTGCTATTGTATTATATGTATATTCCAGATATTCTAGTAGCACATTCTCAGAATTAATTGTATTGACATATAAATACACAGGTATATTAATGGCAGACTTAAAAATAATTGTATGTTGTGTATTTGCATTCAGTTAAAAGCATTTTAAATGAAGAAATTTGAGGAAAATGGCTGCATATCAGCTATGCATTGCTCTAATTTTACACACATACAAAGAAAAAAAAGCCATATTTAGGGGACAGTTGCAGTAAACCAAGTGGCCTGGGGAAACAGATCAATGAAAACAGTGATTACTTTTTAGGTACAAGGAGTTAAGTTCTTCTTGTGCCTGTAATTTCAGCACCAGGGCAGAAAGAGACAAAGAGATCATAGACATGCACTGGCCAGCCCAGTCTAGCTAAAACAACAAAATTTCATTTTGATGAGAAGTGTTCTCTCAAGACCACCAGGCAGTAGGCTACAGAAGAAGCCTCCTGAAGTCCTTTTCTGGCCTCTGTTTTGCACATGCCACACTTAAGGACATGTACCCCATACAGACACATACCATACACACGCGCATGCACCAGGTAACTAACTATATGAACATAAAACTAGTTAACAAGAGTTCCCCATTACAGCGCTTCCCACCTAGATTAACAGGCAGAACAATCAGTACCAGACACACCACATTAATGGAGTGTGCATGAGCAACTGATGAACTGGATTGAAAAATAGAAAATATTGTAGAGCATGCCAGTATAAAATCCTTTAAAGTGGTGGTTCATGTGGTGAGAGCTGGATAAGGTCAGAGACAGTGACAAGAGTAACAGGAAAAAAAAATTATTAACGGTTTAATGATTTTTTAAAAATCATAGATGTGAAAAGTTTCTTCCAGTTAAATAACGGAAGCACAGACGTCTGGAGCCCTGACTGAGCTGACGTCGACCACTGCCGTTGGCCCTGTTACAGAAAAGCAATATTTTGGCAGGAAGTTCTTCAGTAAAGCAAAGCCCATCAGTTTCAGCGAAACATTTCTGTTAATAGCTTGTCAGAGGAAAACGGTGTGGATGTTAGATATCCATGCCAACACGTGCCAGCTTCTCACTTCTTAGAATATTTTGCCAAGATATAGATATAGAATGATTTCAGGCTTCCATAGCAAAGGAGGATGGACTGAAACAACGATTCAAAACTTTGAACGGTTACATTTTTATTTAAATTGTAAATTTAGAACCATTCATATTATCTCATCTGTGACTTTTTTTTCTGTCGTTTTTTCAGAAACATGCAGTGGGCTCATTCATTTAATGGAAGCTATCATATTTTCTTTTCAATGGATTCATATTGAGCTTGGCAGTAGGGATGTTACATGGGCAACTTGTGCTAATGAGAATATGGTGCCTTTTAGAAAGTAAGATATTTTACTGCCACCTGCTGGCGTTGGTCTATAGTAACTCTACAAATGGAAATCGATTGGGAATGTATATATTATGTGCATTCCAGATCTATTCTCAGCACAAATCAGACAACTGTCCATAAATATGGATACTCTGTGTAAATGGAGACTACACATTTATTTCCTGGCTGCCCAGACAGGAATAATCACACTCTCTTGATCAAAATGGATAATTTTTTGATGTGTTCGTGGATTCGATTTGCCAGTATTTTATTGAGGATTTTGCCATCAATGTTCATAAGTGAAATTGGTCTGTAATTCTCTTTCTTGGTGTCTTTGTGTGGTTTAGGAATCAGGGTAACTGTAGCTTCATAAAATGAGTTTGGCAATGTTCCTTCTGTTTCTATTATGTGAAACACATTAAGGAGTATAGGTATTAGCTCTTCTTGGAAGTTCTGGTAGAATTCTGCATTAAAACCATCTGGTTCTGGGCTATTTTTATTAAGTTGTGTATTACCATAGGCGGTGGTTTACTGGCTCCTAGCATCTTTCTCCTTTGACAGCTACGTGGTGTCTCCTAGACTCTGCCTACTCTCTCTATATGTCTCTTCCATCCTGACTATATTCTACCCTGCCATAGCCAAAACAATTTTATTAACTGACCATAAAAAGCAACATACATACAGATGGGCATTCCATATAATCTCCCCTTTCTGTTTAATTAAAAAGGAAAGTTTTAACTTTTGCATAGTAAAATTATATATAACAAAAAGGTATCAAACAAGAATTATACACATAATATTTGGTTCAGTTACATTTGTCAAATTAAGGAAAAAACTCTATGTTCTATCCTATCTTTGTGAGTCTACAGTTTTATAATTAATTTATCTTTTATCATAACTAAAGAAAACTATAACTATCTGTCTTCAACTCTTTAAGGACACCAGAAGAATATAATATTACCTAAGTAAACAGAAAGTGCATTGTAAGCAACTTTCAAAGTTCTTGAATTGACAAAGACATTTTGCTGCCTGCACAGTCACCCAAAGTTCTTCTATAACATTGGAACATTCATCTTCAGACAACAGGCCAATAGTATCAGGCAGTCTTTTCTATGGACCAGGAAATTTGAAAGACTGTTTAGCAGTCACTTTCTTTGTATCCTGCAGAATGTCTGACAGATTTTTCATGAAGCAGGAACCTTGAAGGACCGTCTCACCTTCTTTATGCAATTTGAGCAGTCATTTTTCTGTGGGTCCTGCATGTCCAGTTCATATAGCATGCCATCAAGCAGTCTACAAAAGAAGTTTCTTGCCCAAATGGCTAGCCTTATCACATTGAAGGCAAATTCCAAAATGAGTTATTCAACGCCTATCAATCTCTCTGAAGTAAATGGTACTGCCAAAAAAAAGAAATGCCTCACTATTGAGAAAAGTCTAAGTTCTTAAAATATTTTAAGTGCCATATTCCATAGGTCTTTGAAATGTTGAAGATTATCTAACTGAAATATATCTCTATATATCTAGAAAACCTAATTAACATGTCTATGCGTTTGACTATTATAAATGGATATCTATTAATCCATAATTCTTAATTATACATTACATTTTTAATGAACTGTATAAATATTATACCTTAAATAAGAGTAGAAATATACATATACACAGTGTAGTAAATCAACCTTAAATTTGTATCAATAGACCAAAGTCCATGCCAATGTAAAGTATTCATCCCTATTGTAGTAAGAGGTGCAGGCTGTGTTCCCAGCACCTGAGACGAGTGCAGGCCCTTTGTTCCCGGCGCTGCCCAACTCCTGGCCACTGGGCTAGCTTACATTTGAAATAACCACATGAAAATTGTATTAATTAAATTACTGCCTGGCCCATTAATTTTAATCTCTTATACATATTAGTTTAACCCATATCTAGTAATTTGTGTATCACCACATGGTTGTGGCTTACCAGGAAGATTGTAACCAAAGTCCATCTTGGGCTGGAGAAACATGGCGTCTGCTCCAGTACCTTCTCTCTCAGCCTTCCGTTCTGTCTACCTCGCCCACCTAAGGGCTGCCCTATCAAAAGGCCAAGGCAGTTTCTTTATTCAAACAATGAAAGCAACAGAAATACAGACGAACCCTCCTACACCATCTATATATCATATCCCCATTTAAATGAAAGCAAATATTTTTAAACAATCATTTCTGGAATTTAGGCTGTTTTCTCCAAATTGCTTCTTTAAGCTTGATGAAAATGCCCCCAGATGGTTGGTGCCATTCTGTAAAGGAAGACTGTTTGTTTCCTGGCTTCTCAGACACAATAATCACCCAGAAACTATATTAATTGCAACACTGTTTGGCCAGTAGCTTATGTGTATTACTAGCTAACTCGTACATCTTAAATTAACTTATTTCTATTAACCTATAGATCGCCATGGGAGTATGGCTTACCGGCTCCTAGCATCTTTTTCCTTAGAAGGCTACATGGCATCTCCTTGATTTTGCCTACTCTCTCTATTTCTTGCAGCCTGGCTATATTCTGCCCTTCCATAGGCCAAACAGATGTATTCATTAACTGATAAAAGCAACATATATACAGAAGGGCATCTCACATCACTCTGAACCAGTCCTATGTTTTCATACCAAAAGGGAGGAGGCACCATATCCTAATCAATGCATTCCTACATTTTGCACAACTACTGACATGCAACCCCACTAACTAGAGTAGGCTTAATTCTACTAAAAAAAAAATTTATCTGTCTTTGATACTATTAGAGTTAGATGTTGACTCTTGCTGCTTTCAGTTATGGCTAGGCAACAGAGCCACATGTAGTAATGAGTGTGGGAGGAAAGTTTATGTAGGTGACTCATGCAGCCCAGGTAAGAAGCAAAGTTAACCAGAGACAATGGATTGCTATTAGAACGTCTATTCAGTTACTTGTTAGAGTGAACACATTTGATAGTTTCAGGATTTCCCCCACAGCTGGAAAGCATCAGTGCCTACATCTAAAGATTGTTACATCACAAAAGTAATCTTTACTCTGATCCATCCACTGAATGAAATAGTAGAGTAAGCTATCAGAGGGCCTTTTCTTAAGGAACTGTCTTCAAGTCTTGCTTCAGTCTTATCCTTGGGTGACTCACCGTTGCTTGATTGTTAATTTTAGCTTGTGACCAGCTATCAGCTGTTGTTCCATATCACACATTCTAGAAATTCTGACATGTGTAAATCCAACACTTTCTGTTTTTACCCCCTGGGGAAAATCTGGGCAGATATTATATCAAGACTGTCCAGTGCAACATGCAAGATCTCCACTTCGTGAGGTCATCCAGAGGAAGGTCAGTTTCATACTATTGCCATCAGAATGTTAGTATATGTAGGAGCTGAGGACTCTTTGAACATTGGTGGGAAGAGCACTATTAGCAAGTCCTGGAGACCCAAAGTGGCTAAATCCTCTTTCCTAAGCAAGACCTCTCCATGAACTCCAGAGGTGTGGGTCAGTCAGGGAAGCTCATACTGATATATCCTCAGGTAAATGGATTCAGAGATGGACACTGATGACAGAGTTCTGAGTTTCTGTAAGATTAGGAAGTGCCTCCAGGCTTGAGGACCAGAAACATCTATTTTAATTTCAATTGAATTTACAGAATTTATGAAAATTTTAAGCATTTGAAAAATATCAAAATTATATTTGACCATGTAAGTATATATATATAACGCTGCATGTTACCATTATATATTAATGTGTGTGTGTCACATCATCAATCTATTGCTATCACAGTTCTATTACCTGGAAATGTAACTCTAGGTAGAATTTTTACTTCTACACTAAAAAAATAAGATATTCATTTGTTGCTGTTCTGAGAAATATTTATTTTTCTTGCTTAATAAGCAAAAGCTTTAGCCATCAGAATCAAAGGAGGAAGGAAGCTCACTGATTATTTATTCCTAGTCTCTTCCCTGATCTTCCACACCTTCTCACCCTGTCAAATTCACAAATTTCTTTTCTTTCTCTCATTAGAAAACAAACAGTTGACTAAAAGAAAACAAACAAATCAGAACAGGAAAAAAACAAAATGGGAAAAAAAGAGCCAAAGAAGGAGCACAAGAAACACATACAGATGCAGAGATACAACATACACACAACCACATACATACAGAGAAATCCCACAGAATCAGAAAACCTAAAAAGTAAGCTAAAAATTACCATTGAGTTAGTTTTGTCTAGTTGTTTGTACACCTGGTGAGACTCTACTGGGGAACACTAATTATTCATTTCTGAGTGGTTATCAACTGAATTGGCACCTGGTTTAGGAATGGGGGCTTATGGTCTGGTTTTCCTGTCAGCACTGGGACAACATCTAATTTAGACCTGTGCTGGATCCATTCATATTACCATAAACTCTGTGAATTAGTATGTGTATAGGTGTTTAGAATGCTTCGTTTTCTTTGTGTCCCCCATTTCCTCTGGCTCTTACAATCTTTACAGATTTTTTTCTAAAGAGTTCCATGATTCATGAGGGGAAGGATGTGAGAGAAACCAGAGGGAGGTTCGATGATGATGGCTGAGCAAGATTGCTAATATAATAATCTATAGGTGTAGCAGAATGTTACCAAGAATCATTTTATTGCTACATACCCTTAGAAGAAGAGCAGTAATGGATTTTCTTTAGGTCCATGGCCTATCTGGTCTCAGGTTTTTGGCCACCCGTGCAGTATCAGGATGGGTTCTAACTTATGTATTGGTCCTTAAATTCAATCAGATATCACAATGTTTGGGGCTCCATATCATTGTGCCACTACTGCACCAGTGTGTCACAAAGTGCTGTAGATTGAAGTGTTTGAAGCTGAGCTAGTGCTTACCTTTCTCCTGGAGTGATGAGCAGAGTAACTTCCAGTACCAGGAACATTAGACTGTAGGATCAAAGGCCATATTTAGGCACTGACTTGATTGTTCTGTCTTCAGTGAGCTATGCAGCTGTTATCTTCAACAGCAGGGTGTTACCATAAGTTTGTGAAGAGAAACCAATACCCTTGGTAATACCCTGGATTATTTGGAAATTTCCATGGGGCCCCTGTGGCCATAATTCAACTATATGTAGCCCATTTCTGATATCAGAGGTTTCATTTGGTAAGGGAGAAATGTGTGGCTGGAGATTTGTCTTCCTCGTTATTTGGTGGTTCCATTTAGATTTCTTTGATATATGTTATTTATAAAAATTAGCTTCTACTGTAGTAGGTTTCCATATGACCCCCAAATTGCCCTTACTTTTAGCTGTCCCTCCTGATTCCTCTTTTTATTTATTCTCCACTTAATCTTCCCATTCCAGTCTCCATCCATTCACAACCATATATTCTCTTCACCTTTCCTCAAGAAGGAGCCTTCCCTCACCCCTCGTCCCTTTCTCTATATCTAACCTTCATGGTTCTTTGGATTTTAGCCCTCCTGTTGAAGACTTAAAAACTGACACCTACATATTAGTGAATAGATAACATATTTTCTTTTTGAGTCTGAGTTACTTCATTCAAAATGATTTTTTTTAGCTCCATCCTCCTGTGAATTTCATGTTTTCTTTTTTAAAAGAGCTAAGCAATATCCATTGTACAAATGTAATACACTTTCTTTATCACTTAATCTCTTAATGGACATCTAGGACAGTTTCCAGTTTCTAACTATTATAAATAGAGTTCTTAAGAAAATTTCCTTTTTCTATCTTCTCTTTATTATTTTTATCAACATGAAACATTAATACATATCAGATTCAGTGTGATTTTTCCACATACACATGCAAAATGGAGTGATAAAATTATATACAAGATTATTTTGATAAGATAAGATTGGCAAGGCATGGTATGAGGAAGGAAGAGAAACTATCAAAAAGAGAATTAAGTGAGTGAGGTGCATGATATACTACTGCCAGAGTTGTAAGGTTAAAATAATAAAAAATTTATACAAGCTTGATATATTCCAAACTGAAAAAAGACTTGATAATATTCCCACCATCTGTGTGTGTCAAACAGCAGACACATCATTAAATTGAAACAACAGCTAGAAATCTATTTTTCTATTCCTTCAATTATGTTTAATTTAATCATCTTTATATTTTCATATTCAATTTGAAACTAACTTAACATAGCTATAAGATTAATATTTCACTTTTAAGGAGGTAAAATTCATAAATAACCAAGAACTATTAATTAGAAGTAGACTTAAGACTCATTTTTTTGTAAGAAGATATATTACTTCCTTCTTTAATTAAATATAAATTATTTTCTCATATGATATCATCTGAATGCAGTTTTCCTTCCTCCTAGTCCTTCCAGTTCCTCAACACCTCTTTTCCAGACCAGATGCACTCCTCTGTTTAGAAAAGGACAAACATCTAAGAGATAACAACAAACATAACAAAATAAAAATAATAAGATAAAATGAAGACAATCATAGCAAAGTTGTACAACACAACAACAACAACAAATAAAAGAACCCCAGGAGAAGGCACACGCATCAGAGACCCACTTGTTTCCACATTCAGGGGGACTTAATATTTTTAAATGAAAAGAAAATTATGCTTAACATTGCCAAAAATGTCTAAAACCTTTATTATTCTATGTAGTAAGTTTTTATCTGTAGGGGTATATAACTCTACAAGAATGCATATTGTACAGCCCATATATTTACATTGCTAAAAATTAGAGGAAAACCTTATTCTATAATACTGAAACATCTCTGTCATACTCTTGTAATTCTGAGTACTAGAAATGAATCTTCTTTTTTGCTTTTGTTTTTGTTTTTGTTTTCGAGACAGGGTTTCTCTGTGTGACAGTCCTAGATGTCCTGGAACTAGCATTGTAGACCAGCCTGGCCTCGAGCTCACAGAGATCTGCCTACCTTGCCTCCTGAGTTCTGGAATTAAAGGTATGTGCCACACCGCCCTACTTGGAAATAAGTCTTTAGTAGCAAGGTAGCCACAGTTAGCAAATACCAAGTAACTTGTACTTTTATGCTTATTGTTAAGAAGAATAGAAGCGATTAATTGGAATTCTAGCAGAAATAGAGAGAAAAATTGTGAGACTGCTCAGGGTAAGTTTTGAGGAAATGATAAAAAGTAAGTGAAGTAGGTGTTTGTGGATGGAGATGCAGAAATGTAAACACTCCTTCATTTTTCTTTTCTCAATAAGAGAGGTGTTTTCTTGATAACACTCTAGAAAGTATAATGTACTTGAACATGAGATACAGTCCAGGATATTTTATTTTTGCTAGGCGTCAAGATTAACCAGGGGAAATTATACTTAGAAAATTATGGCCCGTTTTCTGTCAGCCATTCTTCCATACTTGAAATTATTTTTACAATTAACTATTAAAAGGAAAGAATGATTCATGGTTGCACATGAAGTACAAAAAGAAACCCAAAAAACCAAAAAAAAAAAAAAAAAAATGCACAATTCTTTATTTAGAGAGACTTAATCTGCACAGTCTTTTCCCCAACTGGCTAAAATGTGTAGCAAGCAGAGATATAAAGTGTAATTTCAAATTACCAACTCTGAAACTTTCTGCTCATGAGACAATAGATTTGATGTAAACATATTAAAAAGAGCCAAATTTGATCTTGGCTTATAGTTTTAGAGTAACCGACTATGACATGCCTGTGATGTGTCAGAGCACTGTGCTAGAAAGGGCAGTTATGAGAAAGCTTCTCATTCATGACAGCAGGGGAAGGAGACGTAGCTAGTGGTGTGCAAAGGGATAATTCCTGAGGGTAGCCTCAAGGACTTCCTCTCTTCCTTTATGCTATATCTCCTGAATTTCTTCTGCCTCCCAACAGACCTTCAAAGTCACCTCTCACTATCAAGGTCATAGCCTTTTTAATACACTCCCTGTCTCAAAGCCTGTTAGCTGGCTACAAAGCACAGTGGTTTTGGAGAACTTTTTTATTCACACCATAGCATCAATAAATTGTGATTACAAATTACTTAACATTCAGTCATTTCTGCTTTGTTTGTGTATTTGACCAATTTAAACTTACAGCATTTTTAAATTAAACCCTTTTAACTCAATCCCAATAAGTCAAAAAAAGGGAATTTATAGCTTAGGAAACATAGTTAAGTTAGATTCTATCAGTAAAAAAAGGAGGCGCTCATTAGAGATGATGCAAAGTGTATTGAAAGGTCCTATAAACTTTTACAGGTGGGTAAATAGGTGAATAATTCACTGTTTGAATCATTTCTGGCATTAATTCTGTGAGTTGTTTCCATTACATTTTAAAAATGCTTGATTTGCTAACACTTTAAGTGTCTCAAATGTGCATTCAATTTAGATTTAATAACACAAGTTTTGCTTATGAAAACTAAGTCAATTATTGAAAGCATTTCCCAAGGTTTAGCAATTATTTAAGAGCTGCATTTACTATAAAGTAATTAGCTTAAATGGCATGTTCATGAAAACAGATTTAGAACAACTTTACATATTGGTATGGAAAGAAATATTTAATATCAATTTAACTAAAAATACTAAAACTTATCTGATTCGACAGGCATTTAACTTCTAAGGAAAACCTACACATCTGTTTTCAAGGGGATTTCCTTCTTCCCCGCATCTCTACAGTCCTCCTTTCTTTGGCCTTTTTGTCTTTCTGTGCTGAAGGTTGTTGGGTCTAGGACCTCTACTAGATTCTTTGATCTACTAGGAAGAAATCAATCTCCCTTTCTTTTTTTCCTCTTTATCTTCTCCTTAATTTTATTTTATTGAGGTGGGGACTTTGTATGTTGCTGAGTCTGGCTTCAAAGTTGCCATAATCCTTCTCTCTTCAACTCCAGTGAGTTCTTGAGATTACAGGAATGTGTTGTGTGACAAATCTTTTCCTGGGGAAACACAACAAATGTAGTCTCACCTAATATAGGAAACCCATGACAGACCAAAATACAATACCACCAAACCCAAATTGATGAACCAATGAGATTTTTTGGGGTTACTTACAGGAATATGGACAAGGGTTTACTTACAGTAACAGAAATGACTTAAAGACAGCTACATCACCAACGGTTACCACAACATGGGTGACAATTCACAAAACTGGGAGGCAGGAGCACACTGTACACCCTGTACACATCTCCACAGGCTGGAGAGTGTCCTATTAAGATGCCTCAGTTGGTCTAATCCTCTCACAAAGCTCAACTGGTTTCTGCTTCTTCCAGGCAATTGATCTGGTCTCAAGTCTTTCTTTGCAGTGTGATTTGTCTGAGTCTTCTTTCGAGCTCAGTTTCGTCATCTGAGGGATATTCTTAGGTCTTATTGCTCACTCTGTCATGGAGGAGCCTAGTGCATCTGATTGGATTTTAGGGACATCCTAAATCTATTTTGATTTGAGTTTCCCAAAATGCCAGCTCAAGCACCCTGGACAGGTACTGATCTCAATGCCAGGAGCCCCACAAACAAACTAAGCTATACAACTGACACACATATGTAAGGGGAGGAAATAGGTCCTAGGTCAATGTGATGTGCCATGCTTTGCTGACTCCCATGGGAGGACTGTCCATTTCTGAATGGAGGAGGAATGGATGTGGGGAGGGAGGTGAGGAAGGAGACAGGGAGGAGACAAGGGTGGGGAAAATGTAGTCAGCATGTAAAATCAAGGAAAATAATAATGATAATGATAATAATAATAATAATAACAATAATGAAGAGCTTCCATGAAGAAAGGAATGTTTCAATCTCAGAGGAAAGGTATAAAACAGCACACATCACAACCCCAAGTGAAACAATAAACTTGTATATGGAGATATGGGAGAAAATCTTAATCATTGAAGTAGATGAGGATGTTTTTGTTTGGGACAAATTTAAAAAAACTCACATATTCAGAGGTTCATAAATCAAAGCCCATTTAAGTCAACAGACTTTTATATTTATAAGACAAAATTGAGGAAATGAGTTTAATTTTGCAATGTTAACAATTGATTTGATATGATTAGAAGGATTTACAATATAAGTATATATTAAGAAATATATATTTAGAATGTATTTCAACACTAGAAAATGGGGCAGTGTGTACAAGAAATTTAAATCTTTTTCTTAAGAAATTTCATATTCTGATTTGTGTGTATGTGTGTGTTTATTTAGCTTGGTGACTTTACCTACATATATGAAAGATAATGTCGGAAGGTACTATGAAAATGTCAGGTTAAAATAGCGAAATATTTCTCTTAACTAAAAAGAATGACTTTAAATTAAAGTTTTAGCATTAAGTGTTAGGAACCATTTCAATATCATATAATGGCTACACACTTGTGATTAAAGATTAGTGTATGTATACATGCATTTTTTTCCTCCTTGCTAAAGCAGAGATGAATATCTACACAGCATCATTCTTTGAATTGACTTTACTTATCCTTTTTCTAATTGGTCAACTGAAAAGCTCCTTAAAGTAATGACTCTATGTAAATACACTTGTAATAACAAACCCTTTATTGTTCTCCCCCAGGCTTTGTCTTAGTTCCCCTAAAGCACTCTTTAGGACAAAGCTCCAGGATATCAGTTTCAGGGATAAATGAAGTTCCTACAAGCATTGTTCCCCAAACTGAATTTTACCACAGTGACATTCTCACTATTATTTATTTTTTTGTTATTTCAACCCTTTGAGCAATTCATAAATTTATTGATCCACCTAAATATGCAAAAACCCTGTTATACTTATTTCAGTTAGCACTCTAATTAAACTGTGTGAAAAAAACATGCAATGCCTTACTTTTTATCTGTATTACCGAAGAATGCCATTTTGATTTTTGGTTAGAATTTTTACCTCAATGCCAATTTGCTGTTGAGTCTCTGAAAGTTCGAACTTAAATGAGGTACATCTTTCACTTTAATTCCATCTGTTTAACATTTTGCTTTAGTTAATGTATGCTTTAGTTAAGGACTTCTTATCAAATATTAAGATATAAATGGCAGTAGTGTAGAGAATTTGACACAGGTACAAGCACCAGGGAAAGCAATAGCGGAAGAGAATAAAAAGTAGAAAGAGAGGCACAAGGATACATATCTTGATTTGTGACATGGTTGAAATTGTAGAGCTCTGAGGAATAGTCTTTTGTATCGATGGTCAGGGAACATTACACATGCTTAAGAAAAAATGTGAATTTTAGGCCCTTTCCTCATACCAAACAGATTCAAATCCAAGTGCATTTGATATCTGAATTCCTAAGGTATGCAAGAAAAACTCAAAAATAATAAGGTACAACACATTCATGCTAAAAGAATCACCAACGAGGCATGAGTGAGCAGTAACTATCAGGTAAATAACAGCTAAATCAAGATCTGAAAACAAACAGCTAACAGAGTGCAAAAGGGACCATTACTGTTGGGAAATCAATAATAAGGGCAGCCTAAACAATGGGAATAATAGCACAAGCAGTACACAGTGGGGAAGATCATGATACACTCACACACAGTGAAACAGAGAAAATGAAGGCTTATCAAATTCTATGAAGGATGGAAGACATACTCTCTTACATTGTTCCTAGAGGTAGTGACAGTTATTATTGCATAGTATTTTTGAGAGATTCTTTGATACCAGTTTCTAATCCTAAGAAATCCAAACTGTTCAGTGAAGGACAGTTTTTTTTTATTTGTGTTAGGTATCTACGCATACCTAATATAAAATCATGTATGTCTAACTATACTTCATGTTTGTTATAGCAATGCATACCCAATATAAAGTCAGGCATGCAAATCTATGCTTTGCATGTTTATAATAGTTATCAGTATGCATACCTAACATAATCTTGTGCATGTATATCTATACTTTTCATGTTTGTGATATATATCTTGGCATACCTAATATAAAGTCAGGTGTGCATACATACAGCAAAAGGTTACCATAAAGGAATACTCATAAAGGCCTGATTCTTAAGAGACTCAAACTGGAATCAGTTCAACATATCACCAACAGTTAGAAAACATTTCTTAGTTTATTCATGCCTCATAATATTGGGTAACAATGTAAACTTCTGCTGCATTCTGAAACTTGGATACGTTTAAAACAATATTGGAATTAGTGGAAGCAACCAGACAAAATAGCATTTATTATAGTGATGTTTCATATAGTAAATGAAAGAAAACTAGCTATGGATTATTAGCTGACTAGAAATAAACCATTGGGAGTACCTGAAATGCTCTTGTTTTTGCTAGCTTGACTTGGTGCTTTATTTATTTATTTATTTACTTACTTATTTTTGTTTAGTTATTTGTGATCTCTTTCTGCAATTCTGACTGTCTAGGAACTCACAATGTATGCTGGACTGGCCTTGGACTTAAAGACATCCACCTGTGTCTGTCTCTCCAGTGCTGAACTTAAAGGAATGTATCGGACCGCACTCAGCTTAATCTAGTGTTTTAAATTTCATTGCATGTAAGAGCTTTGGGGGCAGTGAATTCAGGAATGTAATCGTATGCTACTATACTTAAGTTTTTTTGAGACGGTATGTAATGGTATTATTTCAGACTAACTTCTAACCTGCAACACCTGTGCTTCAGTACCCTTCTTAGTGCACCTGAGACATAGGTGCAGGCCATGTTTGGCCTAAGAACATCGTCTTTAACTGAGTGAAATATACGTTCATAGCAGCATTATTTGTAATATCCAGAACCTGGAAACAACCTAGGTGCCCCTCAATGGAAGAATGGATCAAGAAAGTGTGGAATATATACACATTAGAATACTACTCAGAGGTAAAAAAAAAATGACATCTTGAATTTTGCATGCAAATGGATGGAAATAGAAAGCACTATCCTTAGTGAGATAACCCAAACCCAAAAAATGATTTTGGTATGTACTAACTCAATAGTGGACTCTAGCTATAAACGAAGGACATTAAGCTTATAGCTCACAAGCATAGAGAAGCCAAATGGCGAGGTGAACCCAAAGAAAAACATATATAGATCCTCCTGGAAATTGGAAGCAAACAGGATCTCTGGGCAGAAGCTGGAAGCATGGGAGTGCAGATAGGGGTGGAGGTAGGAGTAGGATTGGGGAAGGGGAAAAGGGGAAGGAGAAGGGAGAAGGGAAGGACTGGGGAGAGCTTGGGGTAAAGATGGAGGAAGGGGGGATGTTGGAGAAGGGAATAAGATATCTACATTAAGGAAGTCATTTTAGGATTGGCAACAGACTTGGCTCTAGAGGGGATCCCAGATGTCCACGGGGATGTCCCCAGGTAGGTATTTGGGCAGCAGAGGAGAAGCTGCCTGAACTAGCCTTGTCCCAGAGTCACATTGATTAATATCTTGCTCATCACCATAGAAAATTCATTCGATGGATGGAGACAGAGACAGAGACCCACATTCACATCAGAGCAATGGATTGAGCTCCCAAAGTCCAGTCGAAAAACAGAAGGTGGAAGATGATGAGCAAGGAAGTCAGGACTACGAGGGTTTGGTCCACCCATTGAGACAGTGTGCCTGATCTATTGGGAGCTCACCAAATCCAGCTGGACCCGGACTGAACGAGCATATGATCAAACCAGACTCACTGATAGTGGCTGTCAATGGGCCCAGACTGAGAAGCCATCGATAATGACTATCTCTTCTGCATGTATTGGCTTTCTGGGAACCTAGTCTATTTGGGTGCACACCTTCTTAGGCCGGGATGTAGGGGGGAGGGCCTTGGACTTCCCACAAGGCAGGGTACCCTGCCCCCTCTTAAGGAAGCAGGGATAGGGAGGAGGGGTAGTGGGGAAGCTTGAGGAGATTGCGAGAAGAGGAGAAAATGTAAATGTTTTGAATGAAAAATAAAAGAATATGTAAAAAAAAAGATTCACCATACAGTTAGATGGGTAGCTAACTGTAGTGTATTTACAAAAGCTGTCTCAGTTGAAGCTTTACCTAGGGAATCTAGAAGATAGTATTGCATTTAATGTAGACCTAAATTGAGGGAAAAATTCCTACCCATTGTGAATCTTCTATAACATGTTTTTGACATAGAATGTCCACAGTTAGAGTTAATTCTTGGGAGACACGTCTCTTTAGTCTAGAGCATTTCCTTCCTATAAAAAGAATTCTACTAAGATACCACCCATCAGTTTGGTGTCTTAAAGGATTTATTCACTGAAGTAGGTTGAATAGTGCTCCATTAAAGTTCAGACATGTAAGACCACCAACTCTCAGTCGGGGGAGAGGCTTCAGGTCTCTAGCACCTAATGTTAGACTCTTGTCCTTTCAAAAATTAGTTTATTCTGTTTTGGCTATTTAGTTTGTGGAATTTTGTTTGGCCAGCTCCAAATAACAAAGAATTTTAATTGTGAAAATAAAAATGCTTCGTAGGGCCACAGAATTTCTCACTGCAACCTGCTTGTTTTGCTTTATCTGTGTAATACCAATAGCCAGTTTTTCTTGCCTGTAAACAACCTCTCTGGTACTCAAAACTGTGAAGATTTTTCTTGGGAAATCTTAGCAGAAGAAGTTTTGCGAGTTTGGTCATAAGAGCATCGCTGCAGTTAATCTCTAAACCTTCATTGGCCTCACTGTGTCCTCTCATTTCCTACTTCAGATTCCCCTCATTTTGACTGCATTTCTCCCACACTTGTGTTATGTAGGCCGGGATCTCCACTATGACACCCTGTCCTCTAAGAATGTCATAGTGTGTTTCCTGTCAGAATGATTTCTTTATCATTGCCTAGAGATTTGTTTATATTGTAACTTAAAATCAAGTTTCTTCTATATGAAATAAATTGATTGAAACAGTGATAAAGCCCCATCTTCTGGAGATATTTTCTTTATCACTTTGTGTTCAGTATATCCTGAATGGCCTGAACCAAAAGAGAAACTTCTTTTGCCTTGGACTCAATAGTAAGCCAAGTTTTATGAGAACCAAATCCAGACTTTCCAGGCTTTCTATTGATCCTAAGAGATATTCTCCACTCAAACAGCAGCAGGTAATCCTGACAAGAACCAATGAAACAATACTATACTCAGTATATGAGGGAGAGAAATTATCATTGGAATTGTGTAATATTTGTACCTTTGGATGAGCTTATACCCAATTTTCTATATATCACTTTGGCCTTGCACTTGACTGAATATAACTAGAAAACTGCATAATTTGTTTGATATAGTATATACCATCTCATGAATGATCATTTTATATTCCAGGATCAAATAAGGCTTGTCTTGACTAATAACTTGTTAGAGGGTATTTTTCGTGGGGAGCTGTTTAATCTCAGATGATGCTCTTCTGGCTCAGCATATCATTTCCTATTATAAACACAGTAGACAAAGGACGAAGGCTACAGAAACCCATGGATCCAATAATTGAAACTGCTTGTCTGAGACCTGGACTTCTTAGAGACTATTTTGTGTCTGATCCCAATCAAAACTATCATTTTTTCCCTACTATCACTTAGTCTAGCAAAAGGTCTCCACATGCAGACTAGGCATGGACTCCTTATAGATCATGAAGGAATCTATAGGCAATGGGCTTCTCTTGCTGTAGAAGGAAGAACAAAACACAACAGCTCACTCTTTGGGAAGAGCTTTCCTGATGCACATGAGGGCAATGAACCCTTAATCATGTTGTCAATGCAACATGTGGCTGATTTTTTTTCATGGCTTCGTTTTCAATATTTTAAGAGTACACTTCTTACTAACATTAATACACCATCTGACTCTTGTTCTTTGGCTCCAAGTAACAGTTAATGATCAGGTTTCATAAAGTGTCAAATGGAGCAACTTCTTTGAATAGTGTAAAAAAAAAAGGCAAAAAGATTAAACACAGCCTTGGAACCAGACAATATGATAACACTTTTGTTCAGTCACCATGAATTAAGACTGATGGGACAGATGACAGCACACTGGCAGATCAATGATTCCATGCCAGGTAACTTGCATGGTATTGATCCACTATAACAGATAAATTAAGAATATGTTATTCTAGAAATTAGCGGTAATTTGATAGCAACTCTATTTTTCATAGAGTATGGGCTGGTGATTACATGACGACATTACGTTATCTACACATTATTTCTTTTACTTCAATTAAGTAAATTAATTTATTTTATTTAATTTTGTGTGAGAGTAAGCAGTGTGGGGATTTGGTATTACTGTCCAGCACTGACTGTCCTCATTCTTTCACCCAATGGTCCCATCTATCTGTGATGGTGAGGCTGATTTCTTGAAGATAGAGAATAGACAAA
The DNA here is from genome assembly GCA_028555095.1 of Dicrostonyx torquatus. Classification (NCBI taxonomy): domain Eukaryota; kingdom Metazoa; phylum Chordata; class Mammalia; order Rodentia; family Cricetidae; genus Dicrostonyx; species Dicrostonyx torquatus. The sequence continues at coordinate 5,785,481 of JAQHUG010000108.1, forward strand.
TTTTGCCTTTAATTTTAAGCTGGCAGTCTGAGTTTCTGGGCTGGGAAAACTAAAACCATTAATATTTAAAATTATAATAAAAGCACAGTATTGATTCCTGTGATTTTTATTGATCTTGTAGTAATTTGTGCTTTTTGGTCCTCACTTGCTTAATGACTGCTATAGTGTGTTATTGTTTGCTATAGCCTCATAGACATATTTATCATATTTATCATTCTCTTCAGTAACCATGAATTTCTTCATAACATTTTTAATCAAGACTAGTTTTGATTTTTCTCATTAAATTATAGTAATAGTTTCCACAAGATATAGTAGTGTATTTTGTTGTTTTTTATCATTAAGAAAGGAAAATATATTATTTTACGCCATCCTGGATTTTAGAAAATTTGTGTGTTTATGTATGGCATGCAGCTTGCCATTAAAACTAGTCTACTTCCTCAGTGAGGCTCCCTTAGAGGAAACGAAATTTTAATTTGCAAGTGGTTATCAATTGGTGGTTGTTTCTGGTTAGGGATGGTGTGGGGGTCCTCTTTTCCTCTTGGCCTGTTGTATTTACCTCTGTCAGCTCTCGGACCTGATCTGGTGCAGACCTGTGTGATCCTTGTGCATGTATTCACAGTCTCTGTGTGTTCATAGGCTTGTTGATCCCATTCATTTAGAAGGTCTTATTTTCTTGGTGTCTTCCATACCCTCTGGATTTGACACTCTTCTCTTTCTGCCGTCTCTTACAGAGTTTCCTGAGCTCTTAGTGGAAGGATTTGAATGAGAGATTCTATTTAGGGCTGAGTATCCCACAAACTTTAGCTTTCTTTATATTTCCTGATTGTGGGTGTTTGTATTTGTTCCCATCTGCTGCAGGAGGAAACTTGTCTGATGATGACTGAACAAGGCACTGATCTGTGAGTATAGCAGAATATCATTTTACTGCTGTGTGTTAATTTGTTTTTTGTTTTTGTAGAATAGAAATATTTGGTTCTACCTTAAGTCCCTGTTCTATCTAGTCTTAGGTTCTATCTCATGGAATGGGGCTTAAGTCAAATCGGATATAGGTTGGTTACTTCCACAAGCTTTGTAACACCATTGCACTAGTATATCTTGCAGATAAGACACCACTGTAGATCAAAGTGTTTGTAGTTGGCTTGGTGTATACCTTTCACTTTTGATAGCATGCAGTGTACTTCTCTGTACTAAAGATGCTAGTAAGTAATGGTGAGAGTACAGTGTAGGAAACAGTTCACCTCCACATTCAGTGAGTTGTTTAGGTTCTTCATCATCAAGGAGGCCTTGATGTAGGCTTGTGAAGAGATACCTACAGTCTTGGCAATAGCATGACCTTTTAGGAGTTCTCATAGGACCCACTTTGTCCAACAACTCAATTAGATGTAACCCAATCCCAGTAATGGAAGTTTCATTTGGATATAAATAATGTCCAGTTCAAGCTCTGTCTCTCCCATTATTATTAGATAACCTTGATATAAGCACATCTTTTATGAAGCTTCTTTGCATTGGGTTCTGTGAAGAACAAGGAATAAAGCATATTCCACCAGGATTTGTTTAGTCCCCTGGAAGTCTGGGCATAGATGAGGGAGCAGCACAGTTTGTCTGCTAGAGAATTGGTATGGGCTGTGGGACAGATTTGGAAGAGAAGAGGGAGAGATGAAGACGCAAAGATAGCCCGCCTGTTTTCCTGGTCAGGGTCTGCATCATATTTGACCCACTGAAGTTAATATAGCTAGGATTGACTGTGTTGTCATGTGTTTGGAGCTCTCCACTGTTCACCGGTGAACATGGAACTGAAGAACACTTGTTTATCTGGCATTTTATCAAATTCAGTCTCTTTTGAAGGCACTAATTTGAGAAAAGTAATTTGAGAAAGTTATGTTTCTGTGACCGCTTCATGTTTTTTGCATTTTTGTATTAGAATTATTTAAATCACTCTTATTATTTGAGTATAAGTGTGTACATGAGCCAGTGGGTACTGGTTTGTAGTGTGACTTAGATGACATTTACCTCTACTGTCTCTCCTATACAGGTGTTTGTGACACTAGTATTTCCCTGGATATATATTAGTGTCTGCCAAAACAATTACTTTTAAAGTGTAGGCCCACTGTGAAAATATAATAATAACTAATTTGTAAATAATCCTCCCTTAAACACTAGTCATTTTAGGAAGTAAAGAAACACCAATAGCTCTGTGTTTAAACAAACAACCTAAAAACCACTCTAGCTTGTAGCATGCAGAAACCTTACAAGACAGTCTGTATTGTAGCGAGGTATTCACCAAAGAAGACCATTTGGACAGAGAGTCAAGCCAATAAAAAATTTCCATTAGCCAGAACATTGGGTGTTCTGGGCCAAGCACAGTCCAGAGACTTTCTTAAGGTGAGTTTTAAAGCCAAAAAACACATTCTGATATTACACATCTTGGTTAACAAGAATGGTCTAAAACAGAATGACAGAAGCCTAAAAACAAGGTGACTCCATTTAGGGAATTGCCCTCGATGGATTAGATCTTTTTTCTCATTTGACAGATGTTCCTGCTTAGGTGTGGGGTTCCAAGTAAAGGTACTTCACCCTCTTTTCTGTCTGAAGAGAGAAAAAATGGAAAAACATCAGAACAGAGTAGCTTGTTTAAATGATATTAATCATTAAATATTGAAGATGTAGTTGTGGAGGTTGAGCTAGCTTGAGTTATAGTGTATGAGTTAAGTCTAGTCAGACTTTCTTGATGGTTTTCCTGGTTTCAGATGCCTGTTTCCCCTTTAGGAGGTCCTTTTTCAAGATTAATGCTAGTCCTGTCAATGGGAAATCCTTAAGTGATTGAGTAACAATACTCAGTTACACTTCTTGGGGTTTCTTCAGAGGTTGGTTATAAATGTTCTTTGTTCCTTTGAGCTATCCTTCATAGAACTGGGTCTAATCTGTTGATATAGTATATCATAATGGGAAAGGCATGGCCTGCCACAAGAAATGCTCCAGTTATGACTTCTGGACTATGAACCAGCTGGTCACATTGTATCAGCAATTAGGAAACATAAAATGAAGATTGCCTATTTAGATGCTTCCTCCTTTTCATTAAGTCTTAGATCCCAGCCCATACAATAGTTCAGTAACATGGTGTGGTGGTTTGAAAAATATGCTCTGGTAGGTCCATGGATGCCACACCCACAGCAGTGTCACCTGTGTGACAATGATGTCTTTGGCTCAAAGTACACAGGAAAGTAAGGGGAGGTTCGTGCTTTCGGGCTATGCCTCCGGTGTTCCGCGGTAATCAACTCAAGTCATGTCGTCACCACTATCATAGATGGTCAGCTGCCTCTGCTATTCTCTTTTCTGATAATGCTCTTTGCTGTACTTGGCCAAGCATGTAGTCTACCAAAGAACCCCTGATGTTCCTGGAAATGATAATTCTGATTTGGATACTAAAATAGTGCTCTAGATGTTGCCAGTGTTTCAAGTCCTTGTGCAAATTCTGGTTGTAAGCAATAAGAAATCAGTAAAGGGAGTATTATGGATAAGCTACAGCAGCAGGAATTTTTCCTAAGTAAAGGCTAATGTAATAGGGAAAAAATAGATTAAAATCCAGACATTATTAAAATGTCCCCTTTCTGGATATACAGAAACTAAGGAAAAACCCATTAGAAGATTAAGTATTCCAACACGTAAGATTCATGGGATAGTTAAGTTATATAGGGGATATATGGTGGGAACCACCCAGGAGTACACCTGAGTCACTAAATGACCTCATTTACAGGAAGACATGAGGATGACAATCATAAGTTTGTTTTATATGAAGG
>JAQHUG010000108.1:5795733-5809918 GCA_028555095.1 Dicrostonyx torquatus
CCAATGGACAGGTCAACCAGACAGAAACTCAACAAAGAAATACGGGATCTAACAGAGGTAACGAATCAAATGGACTTAATTGACATCTATAGAACATTCCACCCAAACAGGAAAGACTATACATTCTTCTCAGCATCTCATGGAACCTTCTCGAAAATCGATCACATACTTGGTAACAAAGCAAATATCCACAGATACAAAAAATTGGAGTAACCACCTGTGTCTTATCGGATCACCATGGAGTAAAGTTAGAATTTAACAACAATGTATTCAGTTTCAGTTTTCAGTTCACACAGAAGACTGCAGATATGATCCTTACTGTGAGCCTATCCCAAAATAAATAAAACTTTGTTATACTCTATTCTGGGATATCATGGTACAATTACATCTATCTTAGGTGTGAAAGATCAGCAGTGGAAAATTTATAAAAAACGATGTCTTCCTGTAGTGGAAACTAAATGCAGCCGCATGCAGTGATGTTAGGTGATATCATGAACACAATGCTAATTCAACACAAACTTTATGGTCTGTAAGTTTTGGCTTATAGAAAACTATATATGTGAAAAATGTAAAAGCCAATAAAATTTAGGGTTGTTTAATTCTGTGAATTCTCTCTGGAAATATCCTCACAGGCCAAACAGAAGTTTGTCTCCTAGGAGATAATAAGTCCTCAATTTTTGGATACAGCTTGCTTTTCACAACCCATAAACAACTAGAAGAAAGCATCAGATAGAAGACCTTTCCCAAATCTTGGGTCATCACATTAACCAGAGTATATTACTTAATCAGAGTATGTTTGCTTAATGCAAACAATTTTTTTCTTCTTTTGAGATAGAGTCTCATATAAGCCAGGATAGCTTACAATATTTTTTTGTAACAGAGGTGACCTTGGATTCTGATTTTCCTGACTCTACCTGGCAAGTGCTGGAATTATGGATTTAATTTATCACAGTATCATGTGTTCATAGAATTACTGTTGATTGAATATCATTCCAGGACTAAACAATTGAATTAATTCTGATGACTCTTCCTTGAAAACTAACTCTGAATCTCTTTATTCATATATGTTTGAGACCAGGCCTCAGTACATAAGCCAGGCTTGCCTCAAACTGGTGATTCTCCTGCCTCAGCCTCCTAAAGGTGGCAGACATTCGCTGCTGTACTTAGCTCAGATATTATATCTTGAACTCTGACATACTAAAGTTAAATATTTACCTGGAGATAAAACCAGAAAATGTAGTTTTGTATATTAACAACATGGTATAAAATAATAAAAATAAGCAGTTCATTTATAAATTGCCCTTTCAGCAAATCAAGCAGCAATTTATATATTCACTTTCTTCTTTATTAAGCATATATACTTTCCTATATCTTAAGCATATCAGAGAAAATATCAAAGAGAAAAAAATTAAAGAGCAAGAAAGTTTCCTCAGCTTACACAAAAGATGAAGAAATGGGTTCTATATCTGTCTATAATCTTTTCCCTTATAATTGAGAGGTTGCAAGTGTTATACCCCAAAGAGATGTGTAAGTTTTAATATAATACCATCTATCTTTTGGCAGAAGATTTTGCAGAATACATTGACTAAAGCAAAAGCAATTTTGTGAGGTATTTACTCCATAGAATCACAAAGAAAATGGTTGTGAGACAGAATGAGTTCACAAAATCCATGTTGGAAGGGATTATCTCACTGCTGAAAGTTATTGTGAAGGTCTCAGAAACTTTGAACACCAGGGACCTTAGAGATCATGGTGTCCTTGACAGAGATGTGGAAAAAGGCAAATATAAATCAACTGAACAAAGAGACTATGCTTCAGGTAGGAGTAGATTCACAGCAGCTGAAAGACTCAGACCAATAGATTTGAGAGAAAGACATCTGGAAGAAATTATGTTTTCTCTGACATAGTAGAAGAGAAAGAATTTTGCTTGCATGGGTTCTTAGAACACTGGAAAGATGTTAGCATTAGCTAACACCATACCAATATTCTCTCTGATAAAACGGAGTTCATTTAACATTAAACCAACAAGTGTTTTCCATAATACTCTGTCTTTATGATTTCCATTGTGTTCATACTCATAAAAACTAACATTTCTTTCCTAACCTTTTTCCTCTGATGACTCTTTATACAATCTGCTCAGAGAGACAGATTTATGCCTCATCATTTGACAGTTTAAAATAGGTATTAGTGTCTCATTGCCTTGACTCTATTTCTAGATTTTGCTCATTGTGAGATAGGTACTAATTGAACAGCTACTCCCCACAAAAAGGAAATCAAATTCCAAATACCAAACTATCTGCAGCCAGCCATATTCTTAAGAGTCTGTGATAAACACATAAGTAGTAATGATAGGTAGTATACATATTGAAATGCCATTAATTGAAAGAGAGTAAGGCAATGGTAATATAAGATAGTGAGATTATAAACTGACATATTTGGGAAGTATTCTGACATATAAAGTTGCATGTTGTGCCATGTACAATTTTCACTCGGAATTACGCTCCAAAGTTTATGCACAATAGAAAGGTATGTAAATATGTAACAAAACATTAAGAAAAGTTTATGGCACTGTCTGCCTTAGCTCCAAAAGATCAACAGTGTCAGGTTTATTATACAGGTTTATTATATAAAGGATGCCCCCTTTCGGCAGCATGCAGGAACATGGAGCAATGTCTGTGAAGTAGAAGGAGTTAATCACAAAATATTATGGTCCTGAAAGGTTTTGACTCATATGTAAAATTGTAAATTGGGGAAAAAACTTAAAAGCTGATAAGAATTTAATGAACCTTAAAATCTAAATTTTCTAGTCTATTTGTTTTCACTCATATGTCATCCTCAGAAGCCAAGACACAAGATCTCACTATGTATCTCAGCTGGCCTGGCACTGACACTATTTTTCTCCCGCAGGTGTCCTGATTTGATTGCAGGTGTGCTCCATTACACTTGTCACAAGGCAGATTTTAAAAAATAATATATCTGAGATTTTTTTTGATATCACAAAGTTGTTAGTTGTTTTTGTATTTTCCATCTCTCCCCGTCCCATTTTCAGCTTACTAGCATGTAGGCCACGACATGCATTTATGAAATGATTTGTTTATTTAAAGAATAAACTAATCCAAGACTATAAAGTCTCTATAATGTAACTTGCAAATATTATTTTCTGTTAACTGCGGGCCTCTCAAGGAATGTGAGTGGACAGTTCCCTCCCTTGAGGGCCTCCAACCACCAGGTTCCACCTACAGAAAATTCTAACTGCCTTTTAATGGCTTGACCCAATCGCTAGTCTACAGAATGAAAATCCCAAAGTCAGATCACAAATCCTTAAACTTACCCCAAGGTCTGGACTTGAAATACCACCATTCCTAAACCTGGAAATCCTCAGCACTGAAGGTCCTACCTCCAAAGAAATGTTCAGTAAACCCTTTTTTTCTATGCATTTCCCTGGAGTTTCTTATCAGAGCAGAGGCAGCCACACTACTAGAGATTTTCGTCCTATAAATCTGTTGTGTGAAGTTTGTTGTGTGGTGACTTTGTGGTAATTTTTGGCTTCCAACTGTCATGATATCTTTCCCTTCAGAACTGTGGCACTTTGAGAAAAATTTACTCCACAAGAGCAGAGCACATGCAGTGGGGGAAGCTTTTTCTTCACCACTAGAGCTGAGCTGTAACACTTCCATTGGGGAAGCATTTCCTCTCAGAGCTGTAGCATCTACATTAATGTTATAATCCCATAAAATAATATATCTCATATTAAATGTAGCAAATTTATTATTATTTAACTGTTTTACTCATATTATTTCTGTCTGTGGTCCTCATCAATACTTTCAGAATATTTTAATTAAAATTTTCTTCCATATGCAGAGCCTTCTTTGACAAGCACCAAGTAAAACTAAGTCTGTGTTTAGCTGTGAAAGAGTCATCTCTATCAACCTCTCACCATCCAAGGCTCAGTGAACTTTGTGAAGAGAGAATAGACAAGATGTACAATCCAGTAGAAGGGGAGAAGAGCTGTGAAACAGTTTGGGGGACATGATATGGATGCTGCATGCATCAATTCAAAGTCACTGCTGTTACCTTCATAAGACCTACATATGGTTAAGCCAATCAAACTTTCATCACAAATGGACAGAGATTCTTAGACCATATTCATATGACATGAGAGGCTGATGGATGCTGAGAGAGTAGAATTATTCTTCTTTGGGGATGTGGCCATTGGTAGGTTACTTATAACCCAATGAATGTTTACTTCCCCAATGAATGACTACAACCCAGGGCAACAGTAATTAAACTCAATAGGTTATTAATAACAAAGAGGAAAAAAAGGAAAAGAGGAAATAAATCTTGGAAGGAGATGGAATAGAGCCCTTGGAAGGAGGTAGTGGTAAATGAATATATACATATACACACTGTGTAGATATATGATTTCTCAAAGATTAAAAATTATTAAAAAGTTTTTCCCTAAAAATTACATAAGATTTTCTCTATGTGGCAAAGTGCAAATATATTTTATTTTCAGTTATGTAACATTTATCTCCTTATTATTATTACTCTCTACCATATCCATAAGCTGCTTAAAGTCATGAACAGAGCAACTTTAAGATTTTATAAGCATTTTCTTTAGCCATTCCTTAGTTGAAGGCATCTAGGTTGTTTGCAGGCTTTGGCCATTATGAATAAGACTGCTTATGAACACCAATAAGCAAGTGTCCTTGTGGAATGAGTAAATATTCTTTTTTATATATCTAAGCAGTTGTAAAATGAATGAGTGAATTAAATTAATAATAGTAATAATAATAAATAAGAAGTAAAAAAAAGAAATTAAATCTTGGGTGTTGAATTTAAATTCAACTTAACATATACACATAAGTTAAATGACTGATATTTTACTAAATGATTAAAAAATTATTAAAATTTAAAATGATTAAGAAATAAGGATTTTAAATTTTTAATTATTGCAGATAAACATTCTTGAAATATAAGATGTATTACTTACCGTGTGTGTGTGTGTATCTCTGTGTGTTCATATGTGTTCAACTGTGTGCATGCACATGAGTATAGAGATGGGGGCATGAAGACCAGTGATAAATGTTGGGTGTCTTCCTCTGTTTTTCTCAAGCTTAGTATTAAAGACAGGAATGCTCACTGAACCAGAATCTCCTGCATTCAGCTAAGCTTCCTGGCCAATCTACATGTCTTCCAGGAATCTACATGTCTCCACACACCAGGATCAGGGTTGGAGTAAGGTCCATCTGGCTTTTCCCTGAACAACAGATATCTAAATGCTAATGCCCATGCTTGCACAATGGAACAATCTGACAAGCCTTCTCCCTGTTTGTTTTTTGAGACAAGATTTCTTTACACAGCCTAAATAAAAACTGAGTACCTATAATTTTAGCATCGTGAGAGGGAGTGCCTAGACAGGCAGGTCTCCAGAGTAGCCCATTGGTGAGTTCCATGTTCAGTGACAGACTTTCCAACAAAAATAAGGTGGAATCCTGATAGTGAGATGACTTAAGCTTAACACACAAGAGTGAAAGTCTAATAATTCAATTTTGAACTCAGGGTCCCACAAAAAGTTGCAAGGAAATTGATATCCTAACAAATATAAATTGTGCAACTCCACAAAGCTGTCCTCTGACTTCCACACTTATGCTATGTATATGCTCTTTCTCTTGCTCTCTCACCCCGACACAGAGGCAGACACATAGTTGTATGTGTGTGAAATGATGAAAAATAATATTATAAACTAAAAAGTAAGATAAAAATTCAAAAAGATTTCTAACATCAACATCTGGTTGTGACATGGTATGTATGAAATCAATAACATAACAAATCAAATTTGCTATGTATCTAGGTCAATGCAACAGTGTGCTATGTATTTGCATTGCAATTTGTCTCTGAAAAACCTAGTTGTATAACTTAGAGAATTTTTCACATGATGGATTTTGCTAGTTTCACATTCCTAGTGACTTTAAACACATTTTTTTTTGTACATTTGGAAAGTAAGAAAGTTGGTACATGGTTTATTCATAATCTGTGCTTAGTCTTCTGTCATAACTTAGATAACTGTTGAGCAAGACAATGGGAGATACAAGATGTTTGGCCAACTCTAAATGTGTACTGTTGGAACTGAAATCATTTTTTAATATTGAGGTTTATATTCACATTTATAGTTCATTGCAGAAATGACTTTTCAAATACATTTTTTGTATACTCAATATATATATATATCTATGGAGATGAATTCTTACTTGGTTACTTGCTAATATAATTTTTGAACAAAATAGGTATGTTTTATTTCTCAGTATTCTTCAGGTTTCACAGTGGTAAATGAATTATTACTGTTATTTATTATTCTCAACTTTTTGAAATTATAATTACATCATTTTACCCATTCCCTTTTTCTCACTTTAAAGTTTCTCATGTTACCCCCATTCAAATTTATGGTCATGTTTCCACTAGTTGCTGTTGAATATAAAATATGTATTTTATATTTAGATATATATATATATATATAGATATAGATATATAGATCTATATAGATAGATAAATAGATGATAGATAGATATATACAGGCATAGATAAAGATATGAATGCAACCTTCTCAGTCATTATAAAGTAACTTGTATTTTTTTAGTTTGACCATTTTGTATTGGATAACAAATGTGTGTGCTCTTTTCTGGAGAAGGATATTTCTCTTATTCTGATAATTCTTAACTATTCTGTAGTTCTTTGTCTAGGGTTGAGACTTAATGACTATTTCTCCTTAGCCTATCTATTGGTATCATCCTTGTTCAGGTCTTGTTTGGACAGCCATGTTGATGAAAGTTTATGGGTATAATTTCTCTGACACTTTTATAAGATACATTCTCATAACAAACTTCTTGTTCCTCTGGTACTTACATTATTTCTGTCTCTCTTTAGCAATGTTCAGAAGATGTTTTGTAGGTTTATCCACTGGGACTGAAATCCAAAAGTCTATACTTAGATTGGTTGCGCTTTTCTGCAGTGGTTTTTGTCTGCTGCAAGACTACACTTATATGTGGATTTAAAGATTAATATTTAGAGTATAGTTAGGGATTATGTTGATTTAGAAAAGTGATCACTGTGGGTTATATGACAAGATAAGTAACTTCACTAAACACATATATCTGTCTAGATTTGCTGTACCAGTAATATTTTTTTTTCCTGTTGAACAGGTTATATGTCCAAATAGGAAGCTTTTTGTGCTACCATGGTCTGTATGCCCAATTACACCCTTAGTGTTGCTGTGATGTATTGAAAGAAAATTGTTCCAAGGAAGTGGCAATATTATGAGGTATAGCTTTGTTGGAGAAAGTGTGTCACTGTGGAGGCAGGCTTTCAGACCTCATATATGCTCAAGTCACACAGAGTGAGGCAGTCGACTTTGTGTTCCCTGCATATCATCATGCAGCAGCTACCTCGTCAGCACTGTGTCTGACTGCACACCACCATGTCCTACCATGGTAATGTAATGAATCTCTAAACTGGAAGTGAACCACCAAACTTAAATGCTTTCTTTGTAAGAGTTGCTGTAGTCATGGTGTGTCTTCACAACAATAGAAACCCTATGAAGACAGTTCCCATGCCTTTCTCTTTGTTATTATGGTTTATAAGGAGCATACTTGGGCAGGACTATTGGCTGCTTCCCTCCTTCTTTCCTTCCTTTTGAAGCTTGTGTGGCAACTCTGGTGCTATGTAAGTTGTTCTCCAGGAAGGAGACTTTCAGATCAGACACAGATCCAGCTCCTATTTATTAGTTCCTGTGTTCAAGTGCATCATGTATGCAGCAGTAGAAAAAGACCTTCCACCTCTCAAAGGGAGGCATGGACTAAAACAATAGCCTATAATGTATTAGGAGTCTCATGGACAACTCTTACCAACAACTCAAAAGAAGGCTGCTTATGACTTGTGTTTAGGATTTTGTAAATGATCTATTATTCTTAAATGGAGTACTGAAAGCCTAAATAGGAAAATTTCATCTAAGCTATAATTTAGAAATTAAATTCATAAATGTATCTGTATGTAGATAATATGTATCTTTACGTTCACTTACATGTTTTACGGGTAGTTTTATGCAGATAGTTAGCAGTATGATTTTTAATTTTTTCAGTCACCCTTACTGTTATTTTATCCTTTGCCTCCCTTTTTCTGTATTTTTTTCTCCCCTCTTTAATTTATATCCTCATTTATCTTACTTCCTCCACTACTCAGCTGAACCCTGCTATTACCCTTTACTCCTCCAGCTCCCTCCTCTGTATTTACCTCCCTCACCCTTCCCAAAGAGTCCAATTTCTTATTTCCACAATCAGATCACTTGTATTCTGCAGCTCCCCTCTCTATGGCTTGCCCACCCCTACCCCAGAAATGGTCTTGGGTTCTGCAGTTACTCCAGGATTTGTACACACATCTAAAATTTTGGAGCTATGAACTCCAATGAAAGAGAACCTGTGAAGGTTGTCTTTATGGATCTGGGACACCACATTTAATATGATTTGTTACATTCAATTACTTGCAATGCTCATGATTTCATTTTATTTGCAGCTAAACAAAATATCATAGTATATATTTTCATTATGCATTCATTGCTAATTTATCACCCGTTTAATTTAGTATTTTAAATCTTTGAAACTCTAAATACTACTATAAGAATTCCTTAAAGGTCTTTTTCCCCACAATGAATTATTTTGATTTTTGCTTTTTTATTATGAATTTTTATGCAAAGATGACTTAGATGTTGATGGCTTTACTGCTGTACTACATATTATTGCAGTAGCATATTATGATGTACCACTTTACCCGATATGATCTTCATGTCTTCAGAATTAGCTCCATTCTCATCATTTGTTGTACCCCTTTTGTCATTGATCTAGTTAAAGTGTATCTTCTCAAATGAAAATTTATGTCAACTTCTTTTAATATGTTAAAATATTATGTGAGCACCATGCAATTTTATTGCAATTTGACCTCTCCTTTCATAATTTAGAACTGTACTCTGACACCTTGTATACAAATCCTCAGTGGATCTATCACTTGGCCATCATCTATGCAGTGCAGTGAATGTACCTCATCAGATTATCAGATTAGGCCTTTGTCCCCTAACCTCAGCTGCAGAGGAAATCCTAAGTGATCCATCATGTGTGCTTACAAAATCCCTGCTTCTACACCACTATCCACCAATTTCATTAATGACATTTTTTTCCTTTCCTTCTCTGACTTCCCTCTCCTCTTATTTATCCACTATCCTTTCCCTTTCACTGCAATCTCCCCTCCTTATCCAGATGCACTCTAGCAAACACAAACTGGGAAGCCTCATAGAAGGGACTACTCACAGAACAGCTAAAAACTTTCCAATGTGAAAATTTCTTTTTTTTCTTTGAAAGGTGTTTAAGAGAGATTGGCATACAAAAATGATAACATGTGTCTTTCTGAATAATTGATCTGTCCCAAATACAATCCAAATTAGGGTCATTTACTCAGGATCCTTCCACCTTCTTTAGAGAATTTCCAGGACACACTGTGACTTTTAACCTAAATTGGCAAGGTATCTGTGCCAAACTCATCACCAATTACACACACAAATATTTACCGAGTTTTCTGTCCCACCCAGTCCCACAGCTATTCAGTCCCAAAGAAACACACAGAGGTCTACACTAATTATAAACTGGTTGACCTGTTAGCTCAGGCTTCTTATTAATTCTTATAACTTACATTATCCCATAATTCTTGTTTGTGTTAGCTATGTGGCTTGGTACCTTTTATCAGCAAGGCACTCTCTTCTTGCTTCCTCTGTGTCTGGATGATGGCTACAGACTGCGTCTTTCCTTTTCCCAGAATTCTTCTCTTTTTGTTGCCCCACCTATACTTCTTGCCTAGCTACTGGCCAATCAGGTTTTATGTGAATTTAGCTAGCACACATTGGTGCTCCAATTTGTAGTAGGAGCCTGCTTGTTGACAGAAGTTACAAAATAATCCCACACTATTTCAGAATTACATATAATAAAGGGTTATTTATTTAGGAGAAACTCACAGATTACTATGCTACATCACAGTCCTCTGCATGAACGGGGAAGATGAACCAAATCTCGCAGCCAGAAACAAGAATCAGAAGCAAAAGAGAAAGTGCATGCTTTATGTTTCTATCAGAGAGAAGGGAAAAGGCCAATCATTAAAATTCTTAATCATAAAAGGCTAGAGGAAATAACAAAAGGAACATACTAAATTCCTATTCCTTTCATTATGGGCTAGCTGAAACAATTGGCAGGTATACTAAAGCCAAAGTTCTTTGAATATTGGACAACTCCTTCAATAACTAGACCAGCCTTCCTCCTACATTTTAATAGACATGACCTTTACATTCTTGAATAACCAGAAGGAAGCCTTGAGAACCAGAATGAGTACACAAAGACAAAGTGGAAAAAATAAAACAATTGATGGGTATCACATAAGTCTTCTATTTGTTTAACTCAGGAAATTTTAGACTTCAGTCTGGTAGTTGCTCCAGTCAGCCCAAGGTAATCAACTCAACATTGATTAAAAGGATTCTTTCCTGCAATTATTGAAGCCAGCCACACATTCCAGTCTAGACTGACCAAGGCCACTGGACTGTAGACTTTTCCCAGGGTTGTGTCTCATTTATAAAGTGGAGGCTCATTGGAAACACACATGTTTTTTTCTCTCTCTTTTTTTTAAAATTATTTCTTTTTCTAAATTTTTCCATTTTTTTTATATTTTTTTCACATTCCAACCACTGTTCTCCCTCCTGCCCTTCTTCTCCCCACTGCATCAATAAAGTCTGGCATATTAGGTTAGGGCAAGACCAAGCCCTCACCCCTCGCATTAATGCTGAGCATGACATCTTACTATAGGGAATGGACTCCAATAAATTAGCTCATGTACTTGGGATAGACCCCGGTCCTACGCCAGGTGCCTCACAGATAGTCCAAACTGCACCATTATCTCTCATATATGGAGAGCATAGTTCATCCTTGTAGGATCCACAGCTGTCAGTCTAGAGTTCCTGAGTTGTTATGAGCTTTGTTCAGCTGTCTCTGTAGATTTCCTCATCATGATTTCAGTCCTTCTATTCTTTGTGAGGCTAGCCTCCATTCAAGGAAAACTTGGAAAAGGGAAGATGTCCTTAACTTTCTTCATGGACTATGAGGATTTCAATTGGAAGTTGAGGTGGACTGTATTTATTTACCTTAATTGGTGTTAACAGATAATGTGAACTTCTGGACATTACAAGAGCGGAGAAAACTACGTGAACATAAACCACATTCTCTCTGCTGTTGGCTTTACATGTAATGTGATTAGCTGCTTCAAGTTCCTGCTGCCTAGACTTTCCCACAGTGGTAGACTCTAACCTGGAATTGTGAGTTAAAATAAACTGTATCTCCTCTAGTTTGTTTTTGGTCAAGATGTTTCAAACACAGAGCTAAAAATGATACTGACACGATATGGAAAATTGATGCATTTATTTTCTCTTCCTCTTGCTTTTACCTAACCAGTTCCTTTATTTCCCTTCTAGCTAGATATAACATGTCTAAATATCAGACTTTTTTACATTTCTTGAGATGCACAAAGCAATTTTGTCACTATTAACAAGGAAACCCACTTTCCTTAATGGCACAAAGCTGTCCATTGCCCTAATGGACATCTTTGTAGTCTCTTTTATAGAATCTTACATCACATAGCAACATTTTCCCCTAAAATATAAGATGGTAAAATTTCACAATTATTGTTAACAGTGATATCTGTCTTAATTGTTTAAAGACTTTAATAAACAAGGCTGAGATTGATTATTAGGCTAAGATCACCTCAAGACTTTTAGGGACTGTCTTGCATTAAGTAAAGAGACTGAATCTATTTTAAAATATTCTAAAAAAGACTCATAACTATATGACACAGATTATATCACATATTCTTTTTGCCTCCAACTGCAATTAAGTTTTAATTCCTGTCACCATGCATTTATCTGCCTAGAGTTGAGGCTATTGTATACTTATTAAGCCCAAATAATTATTCCAGAGAACTTTTGCATCCTTTTATGCCCAGTTCCAAATAAATTCAAACCACAGACATCGCCAGATTCCTGTAAGTAGTCACGATTATTGCTCAGGTGAGGCATTCAAATGATTCATCTCTGGAGTTCATGTAACTCTTCTAGTCTTACCAACTACAGAAGCCTCTTTATAAACTACCCATGAATCGGTATTCATGGATCAACCACTGAGAAGGTGTGCCTTTAGGGCAGGCTAACATTTGTATATAGCTCCATCAACTAAAGAGGCAGAGTTACGATGTGGTGGCTGCCATTCCTAAAGTTGAGGCTGTCAGGATGTATGCTACATCATTTGTGATGGCTATTCTTGGTTGTAAACTTGACTACATCTAAATTAACTAACACTTAAATGACTGTACGCACCTTTGAGAGATTTTTTTTCTTAATTACATCATCTGAAGTGGGAAGATACATGTATAAACTGAATTTTTGAGTTAAGAAGATCAACCTTTAATCAGAACATTACTTTGTGCTGGCAGAAGGGAATCTTTGCATGTGATTCAATTTCCATACTTGAGCTAGTTTGTAGACCCAGAACACCTTAAAAGAAGAGGCAGCCAGGTTTCTCTGAGGAAGGAATTTGATCAAATATCTAAAAGTTTTACTCTTAGTCTTTCTATAGGCCTTTCCCAGAAGAATCTATGACCATATACAAGGACAACTGTACACTGGGAAAAAGAGAAAGACTTTTCAGAGCCTATTGAAAACAGGCTCTGCATTGATTCTGATTATAGGAGATTTTCAAAAACATTGTGACCCTCCAATTAAAGAAAGAGCAGATGAAGGTCAGATGATTAATGGAATTTTTGGCTGAAATCTGTCTCACAGTAGACCCACAGGGTCTCTGAACTCATACTGTGGTCATTACAGCAGGTCTAGAATGTGTAATTGGGGTAGATGTACTTAAAAGCTGGCAGAATTCTCACATAGGTTCCCTGACCCATAGAGAGAGGGATATTATGTTGGAAAGGCTAAACATAAACCTTTAGTGTTGCCTCTGTCAAGAAAAGTCATGACTCAAAAACAGATCACATTCCTGGAGGAAATACAGAAATTAGTGCCACTCTCAAAGACTTGAAAGATGCAGGTGTGGTGTTTCCTATATTATTTTCATTTAGCTTCCCTATATGGCTAGTGAAGACTAAAGAGGGATCATGGAGAATGACAACTTTTTATCAAAAACTCAATCAAATAGTGAATCTGATTGCAGCTGTTGTGCCAGATGTGGTGTCCCTACTAAAGTAGATTAACAAATCTCCTGGCATATGATACACACTTTTGAAGTAGAAAATGTCTTTTCTTGGTACCTGTCCACCAAGATTATCAGAAGCAACTTGCTTTCAATTGGCAATGTCAGAAGTTTTCTTTTGGTTTTGTTTTAGGGGTGTATTAATTCCCCAGCATTGTGGCAAAATTTAGGTAAAAGGAATCTTGATAACCTGTCTCATCCACAAAATATCACATTGGTCCACTATATTGTAGGCATTAATCAGATTGGATCAGGTAAACAGGAGGTAGTGATCATTTTGAACTCTTTGGTAAAAGATATAACAATCAGAAGATGGGAAATAAATCGAACCAAAATTAAATGGCCCTCCACCTCACTGAAATTCATACGAATCCAGTGGTAACGTACATGTAGAGACATTCCTTCTGAAGACAAGTTATTGCACCTGGCCACTTCTACCACTAAGAAAGAAGTACAACATTTAGTAGACCTGTTTGGATTCAGGAGAAATACATTCTTCTTTGGGAATGTTACTCTGGTTTATATATAAAGTGACTTGGTAAGCTGCTTGTTTTGTGTAGGTCCTGATCCTGGAGGATCTTAAAAGGTTCAAAGCTGCTGCCACACTTGGATGATATGATCCAGAAACCTGACGATACTTGAGGTGTCAGTGGCAGATATAGATATCATTTGGAGCCTTTCGCAGCTCCTGAAGCTGAATCACAGAAGAAACCTTTGAAATTTGAGGTAAGGCTTTACCATCACCTGCAGACAACTATTCTTCCCTGCAAATGTACTTCTTGGCCTGCTATTGAGTGTTAGTAGGAACTAATCATTTGATAATGAGCAACTAAGTTATCATGTGATGAATT
>JAQHUG010000108.1:5815022-5825747 GCA_028555095.1 Dicrostonyx torquatus
GTATATGATGTGGTTTCTTTCATAAGATCCTCAGGTCCAGGAACCAAGCACTGGAATGGGAATTGTTTCATTCTCTATCATTTTTTAGTCAACCACTAGTAAAATTTTTGCTTCATCTTCCCACAACTTTAAGTTTTGTTGGCTTTGAAGTTTTGGGTCAGATGAAGGAGTCCTTTTGTCAGGAACTAAAACAAACTATCAATTGAGCAGAAAGTTCAGACTTCATTCTGGCCACTTTGGACTTCTGATGTTCTTAATAAAACAGGCTAAGAAAGAAAGAAATGGGGTTGGATGGGGAGATTAACCCAGATTATCAAAGAGAAATTGGATTGATTATTCATGAGGGAGGAAGGAAAGATTATTTTGGCCTGGTGTGCAGGAGATACTTTAGGGCATTACTTGGTACTACCATGTCTTATGATTAAAGGCATTTGTGAAATTAAAATATCCTAATCCATCAGGATGATAAAGGACACAGACCTGTTAGAATTGGCTCACTCCTCATGGAAGAGAACCAAGATCTGTTGAGGTTTTTGCCAAGGGTGGAAAATGCAACATGGGTAATAGAACAAGGTAGTTACAAATACCAGCTAAAGTCATGTGACCAGTTGCAGAAATGAGGATTATAATTTTTTTACAGCTGTCATGTAGTTTATTATCGTAATTTATGGTGGCAGTGTGATTCTTTTTATTACTTTGTAAATAATACCAATCAAAATTTTCACTTCCTCCTCTTCTCCCACTTCTCTCCTGCTCCACCCCACTTCCTCCCCCATCCCCTCCAGACCCAAGAGAGGGCAAGGCACCCTGCCCTATGGAAAGTCCAAGGCCCTCCCCTCTACATCCAGGTTTAGGAAGGTATGCATCCAAAGAGAATAGGATCCCCAAAAGTCAGTACATGAAGTAGAGAGAATTCCCAGTGCCATTATCATTGGCTTGTCAGTCTGCTTCAATTGTCAACCACACTCGGAGGGGCCAGTTTGATTCCATGCTTGTTTATTCCCAATCCAGCAGGAGTTGGTGAGCTCCCATTAGCGCAGGCATATTGCCTCAGTGAGTGAACCAACCCCTCTTGGTCCTGACTTCCTTGCTCATATTCTCCCTCCTTCCTTTCTTCAACTTGGATCTTGGGAGGATTATAATTGATGTGTTTTGGATGTATTTTATTAAGAATGTGTTTGGATAGATATTTGTGTTTTTTTCCTCAATTCTTTATTATGTTATTCAGTTAGGAGAATATCAATGCGTATTACATTTAAGTTTGAGATGTTAAAAGAATGTCCCTCAAGAGACATTGTCAACCATTCTAAATTTATAATGTGTTTGAAGTTGTATGAGTGAGAGTTATATCATATTAGGTGTAATGTAACCTGATTAAATATATAATGTGTTTACCATTTTACATAGAAAAAAGCCATATTAGACATGATTATGATATGATTATAGTTTTTATTTGGAAATTAAACTTGACATAAGGTGATACGATTGTCTCAAGTTGACAAGGGTTGGATTTGTGGCTATTCTCAATTGTCAACTTGACTATATCCAGAATTAAATAAAACGCAAATGACTTGGTATAACCTGTGAAGGATTTTCTCTTAAGTGAACCATTTGAAATGTGAAGACCTACACTTAATCTGGATCTTTGGGGTAGGAAGATCAACTGTACCTCCAGATCTCTTGAGGTGGGAAGATACACCAATAAAAAGCAACACATAGAAGGACTTCCTATACTATCTTCCTATTTTATTTGTATCATAAAAATGTGGTAAAATCATAAACTTAGGAGTGCTTTTCCACAGAGACTATGTGAATTTCTAATTGGAACCACGAGAGGGTGCTCTAACCTAGAGTATATACTTTACAAGCTAGGGCTTTGTCTTTGGTGAAGACTTTAAGAAGGACTAATAAGCAACAGACGGGCAAACATAGAATTTTCTACCTTTCCTAGAGTTTCCTCTATTTTATCCTCCTTCTATTTGAGTCACTCTGAGTTGACAAAAAAAAAATTCTGTCATCTTGGAGTGCTTAAATTGCAGCATTTTGTAATTGTTCTTTCACCCAGAATTTAACAGTTTAAAAGAGCCGGAATTTGAGTGCACCTCCGGATTGCTGATTCCAAAGCATATTCATATGTTGGAAAAATTTGCAAAGTAAACTTGGAAGTTATCAAACACAAAGGAGATATTAAGACAACAACAAAAACAAAAGAAACTACCTTAGACCTGAGATTTGTCATTTGGAGGAGTGAGAGATTTGATTTGCCTTAAAATTAGGTAATTATTTTGCTTTAATGTCATAAATTTTCTATTGATTTGAGCATTCTAAA
The DNA here is from genome assembly GCA_028555095.1 of Dicrostonyx torquatus. NCBI lineage: Eukaryota > Metazoa > Chordata > Mammalia > Rodentia > Cricetidae > Dicrostonyx > Dicrostonyx torquatus. The sequence continues at coordinate 5,817,352 of JAQHUG010000108.1, forward strand.
GTGAAATAGACATTTCTTTGTCTAAAGTTTAGGAAATTTTGCTTCCAGGGAAATACTGACTGAAGAACTTTAAATATCCATAAATAAAAATAGATAAGCACTCTAATTTATCTATAAATAGTATAATTTATTGTTATTAAAATATTTCCTCTTTGTATTTTAGCAAATTATTTTGTGACACTATATTGCTATATTTTATTATTATTTTTAATTATTATCCTTTTATAATTATATAAATTACATCATGACTACATGATCTACATCATGACTAGATGTCCCTAGGACATCTTGACCTCTATAGTGCAATGATTCTATTTCTTTCTCATGCATAATTTTCTGTTGCCCTTGCTTCTCTTGTCAAGTCTGTAGTTATCAATTAGCAAGGTTGTGTGTCATTGGAGAGGACCTACTCCACTCAAAAATTAGTAACACCAGGAACTAAAGCGGCAGGAAGGGGTCTGAGTCATTTCTCTGGCCCTTGGTCAAGACATGACATTGTCAACTGCTTTGAAAGTCAAAAGTCAAAAGATACCTACCAAGCCAGAGACTTTCTTGTTTTTGAAAAAAGGCATAGCAATGTTTACTAAATTCTCATTCTCCTAACGATTAATATACAGTCTGTATCCAAAATTGTCACCATATCCAAAGACCCAAATTCTCAAGCCCTTATATCCTCAGCCCTGTTTAGTACCTTGCCATCTCACCGGCACGACTAGCCATCTGCCACACTGGCAGATCCTGAATTGCTCATAATACCGGGTACAGAGGGGTTTTTCAGTAGGGAGACCTCTCAGCTTCCTTTTGGACCTGAATTAGTTCAACCCAGCTAGAAACCAAGCTGAAACCTTATGTTGGTATTGTAAGTATGTTTCTCCGAGCATCTCTGTACTAGGAATACAAGTGCAAACAAAGGAGTTGACTAAGGAAGCAGTGTCTTCCAGACACATTAGGACTCACACTTATAAACTCAAGGGACTGTGAGAGTACACACAAGACCAGCACAAGTTCAAACCAGGAAAAATGGCAGCACCAAAAGGGGAAGTGTAAAGTCCAACCAAGAAGTTATTTGCCATTGATAGCTGCTGAGAAAGGGGAAATTGGTTTTCATTTTCTTTCTTTTTTATTGATTAGGAGAATGAGCTACAGTAGACTGAACACAAGCCCCCCAAAGATGCCCATGGCCACACACAGAAGCCACAGTTCCACTCAGACAATGGGGTAAGAACAAACTTTTCAATATTTGTATAGACATAGTCATCATTCTATTTTAAATTTTTAATTATTTTTTGTGTTTTTCATATCATCCACCTCAATCTCTTCCATCTCCCTGCTCCTTTGGATCTGCCCTCTGTCCTTGCACCCTTAATAGTGGCTGATTACTAGGAACCACAAGGTGCTGGTGGGCCGGCATTTTCTTTTTGGATGCCCAGGGTGAAGTGCCCCAGGAATATGACAGGGTCATATTTGGTGAGCACTTTGTGTCTGTGTTTAGCATAATGTTCTGAGAGTTCATTCACCGTCTGAGTATAATGTATTTTATTCTTTTCTGCTGTTAAATAGTGCTGCCTGGAATGAAAATGTCAAAAGTCTAATTTGTTTTCCACAGTGTAGACATTAAAATATTTTCTGGTTTAAGCTGTTTTAAATAAAAAAAAGAAAGAGATATCCAAGTGGGTCTTTCTATCACTTAGTCAGGAAACTTTGCTGCCAGGAAAGCCATCAGTTCTAGAGAATTTTTAAAAAGTACTATAAAGACGACCTAAAATGTAGGTGAACACAAGGGCCTCCTTGGCTGTCACCAATTTTATTCTCTTTAAGAGTGTGCTCTGTGATAATGGTGTCTTTGGCCAGTGTCTACTCTCAAGATTCTGTGATAAACACCACCTATCTTCACAACTATGCTCTGACGTCTAGCTGCTTCTGAATTCTTTTAAATACCTCAAGAACCAGAGTCCTGAGAGAAGCCTAGATGTGAGATTTTAGTGACAACTTTCACATGATGAATTTTTTAAGATAGTTGTTTCAATGTTCCAAAGATTTATAAAACTTTATGTCTTTAGAATGCTTCCACCTAGAACCTATTTCCTAAATAAGTTCCTTTTCTAATTCTCACTAAATTACTTCTCTGTTTATGTGTATACATTTATGTACATATATACATCATCATTGTGAAAACCATAAAAGAGTAGAAAAAATATATTATATAAAATGAAGATCTTTTGTTGGCCATTTGGTTGTTTAATATTAATATTTAATATTCAAACATAGTATTAATTTAAAATGTGTTTGTTTGAGGCAGTCTATCTCAGGCAGCCTTGATTCCCAGGACTTCATGGTGAGTGGAAGTGAAGCACTCTGACAGCTGGATACAACTCCTTCATCAAATTTTATTTTTATTTTAAAATTGATTTTGGAGAAAAATATCTGAATTGTATGTACCTCTTACCTATTTGGAAAATTAAAAGCTCAGATTCTCTATGTTATTTCTCTGAGTGATATTCTTTTGCCTTTTCAAATTTAATAGGTGAAGAAATATTAAATGTTTCATGTGAAAATTATGAAAATGAAGGACTTGTTTTGTAAGTAAATTTTAGAAGAGTCACAATATATATATTTTTTTCATAGTCCAAGCAAATGTCAGTCATAGAAAAATTTATACAATATTTTTGGATGGAATTAAAGAGAAAACCTTTTATTTAAGAAGGCATATAATAAATCTGATAGAAAATATTATATGGTTCTTATACTGTGTCAATAATGGGGTTCATAATCACTCCACTATGGAACCTTGCAAATTTGGATTGGAAAATATCAGTTAACAGTATGAAATTTACAAGCAACTTAAAAATAAAAAAATGAGTGTCATAAAAAACTCATACTCTAAATCAAAATGAAAAGTATTTATTGACAATTGAAAATTGCTAAACTTCACAGCTGTTAGCATTTCATGAAACTTGGGTACACAGTAGTTGATGAGGTGCATGGGGATCCTTTTTTAATTGATGTGATTAATTAGGTGGCATTTTGTCTCTAAGGTTATACTTGAAGTGTTCTCCAGAACTGTTCAAGGCTCATTAATTTCTACTTACTCCTGGTGATTCATTTAAAAAAAAAAAAAAACAAATAATCTGAACAAAACTAGAGTGCATGTTTAATAGCCTTAAGATGTAAAATGCAAATGTGACTTACTTATTGGAACAAACATTCCAAATTTATTTTTAATCTTTTATTTGAAAGGTGAAGAGGAAATGAATCAGAGATAAAGATGTAGAACACCAACGCTAACTTCTGCTGCTCAGTGCAATCCCAAAAACGAGACCCTAGAAGTTTGGAATGCGTCTCAGAAGACAAAGACTCTGATCAGTTCCAAAAATTCTTATTTTCCCTCTTACAACTTTATTTGAGATTTTTTCTTTTGCAAAAATAAGTCTTTTAGAAAATAGAAAAATATATGAAATAAGGGATTTAACTTCTAAATCTTTGCCTTTCTGAAAAGACTGAGGCTGGAAGGCAAGGAATCTTATTTTTCATATAATCAATCATCTTCACAATGGGGTGAGAGCATCCACTTATGCAACCAATATCTGAGGTTCTTCTTAGTTTCTGGTAGGATCTGAGTACTGCCACACCAGGATAAACAATATGCATACATAATGTATAAAATCGGTTAATATTTTTACCCAATATTTCAAAAGCACTGTGGTTCTATAGTTCCTTCCTTCTAAGAATATGATCTACTTCCCTCTTTGAGTGTTGGCTAGATTTGGGAACAATTGGCGTATATGTGACTGATCTTGTAAATTATTTTGGCAAATAAAGTAAAGCAAAAGTGACATGTATGTTTCAAAACTTGTGTCTTAAGACTGCTTTTTTACTCTAATATTTTCTTTAGATCTCAGTCTTTAAGAAACATGGACCCCTCATGGTTTGATAACAAACAATCAAGGGGATAGTTAAAGTCTTTTCTACTTGGCATATTTGTGCACGTTAGGCATATAAAATGCAAATATTACACAGTCTTGCATGTTTGTACTTAGGTTTCAGAAGCTAGTTGTCACACAGTATTGTATTACTACCTTGCTTTCAATGTACAAAGCTTCATGATGGATGGTGCATGAAGCTAGTGATCGAAATAATGTCCTCCTGTATTTTCACACATGGTTCCTAGTTGCTAATGCCACTTTAGAGGCTATGGAGCCTTTAGGAGGTGTAGCCCCTCTGGAGGAATGATGTCATTGTTGTTGGGTTTTGAGGTTTATAACTTGGCCCACTTCCTGTTCCTTCTGTCTGTTTCCTGTGTGTGTGTTGATGGAAGTGTTATCAGCTTGTTTCAGAAGTGCTGTGATATCCCCACCACCATGGGCTCTCCCTGTAGAACTATAAACCAAAGTAAATTCTTTTCTATAAGTAGCTTTATAGTTGTGGTGTTTGAGCAAAACAACAGAAAAGTAAACAATATCATAAGTTTGCATGGCTATTGTATAACACAGTATATAAGTTCCTCAGATATTAAATTAGTATTATTATATTACCAAAATTCCCACTAGTGAATTTGTATCTAATCTGTTAGAAAACCATCATTTTTTGTAGAAGTAGTATTCACAAAAATCAAAGCATTGCATTACTCTAAGTGCCCATCCGTGTTCAAACAGATAAATAAACGGTGGTATGTGTTCTCAAGAAAAGGGGGTATTCTTTTGATTTCAACATTATGGATGAGTTTTAATGATATTACACTAAGTGAAGTAGACCAGACATAGAATAACAACTATTATGTGACCTAACACATGAGAAAGCTAAAGAAACTGAATTCATAGAAACTAAGGTAATGTCAATTACCAGGAGAGACATAATGTATAGTATGGCAATATGTGGGGGAAATATGTTTCAGCTATATTAGAAGCATATGTTTAATAGATCTGACAGACAACTTGCCACCAAAGTTAGTTGAAATGTATCAAATGCTGAAAATTATTAAGAGAGTAGATTTTCAAGTTCTTACCACAAAATGTATATATCAGACATTGCATGGTGATTAGTTCAATTGTGACATTCCACAAGGTGTTTGGATGTGCTGTCCCTCATAATTTCATAGGGAGTGACACTCTTAGGAGGTGTGACATTGTAGTTGGGTATGGCTTTGTGGGAGGAATTGCATCACTATGGGGGTGGGCTTTGCAGTTTCGTAGGCTCAGGATACTGTCCAGTGTCTCAGTCAACTTTCTTTTGCCTTCAAGATACAGGACTGCCAGCTATTTCTCCAGCACCATGTCTGTCTATCTGCTCCCATGCTCCCTGCCATAATGACAATGGATTGAGCCTCTGAAATAGTTAGATGTTACCTCAATTAAATGTTTTCCTTTATAAGAGTCATTGTGGTCATGGTGTCTCTTCATAGCAACAGAAACCCTAGCTAAAACAGTGTGCTTATTACAACATGGATTGTAATAATAACATATAATGTAACTTGTAAATTGAAATATTTTCAATACAAAAATTAAATATGGTTTGTAAAGTACACATAGAAATCTACTTTGATTTAAAAAATGCAGATGTCATGAAGCCAGTCTACTGAAATCATTAGGGAATAAAATATCCAGATGTATCTTATATCTTGGAGATTACCAACAGTTATCTAATTGGAGTTAAATTCTGCTCAATCAGAATTCATGTCTTTCACTATAAACTTAACCAAATACCTCTGTTTTATAAAGCAATGGAACGTATAGGAATACTTACAACTTTCAATTTTCTCAAGGGGAACAAATTTATTCCATTTATCCTTATACCCACAGATAAGTATAGCGTCCATCATCTCATTAAAAAAAGCTTTCTTTATTCACCACACAGAGGTAATTACAGAAAGTCACAACTAATCTAAACACAGAAATCACCTGACTTTGGACTACCCACCTCCAGTTAATACATTTGCAATATAACCCCTACACTAAAGCCTCATGAAACATTATGGAAGAAGGGGCAAAAAGGTTATAAGAATCCTAGGTCCAAGACAGGTATTTGTGGGATAGTCTCTTCTAAAATAAAATTCAGTTTAAAAAAAACACAAAGGGAGGAGTGTAATTTGGAGGAGTTTGGGTGTTTGGGGAGGGACAGAGAGTAGATATGATCAAGATATGAAAATGTATAAAATTCTCTGAGAATTTCTTAAAATATTATTTAAAAATAATTGCAAGAGCTAGAAAATCAACACATCTTCCCTTATCTAGCATCTTCTTATATGACAGGAAAGCTATACCCAGCAAATCTCAAAAATATAGCCACCTTTAAAAAGACAATATGAAAAATAAAAAAGTAACTGAAGGCAGAATATTGTAAAATCTTAAACATATATGAAGATCTACAGGCAATTAATGATTTCTAAGAGAGGGAGAATGAGTGTTCTCAAGGGTAGGGAACTTGTGATAGGTTGTCTGATTCAAAGAGGTCAGTTTTAAACACATATACATATGATCACCACTAAGTGGACGTAGAAGGCTTTGTGACAGGTTACCAGACCTTAGCAGATATTGATAACTTAGCTGACACCAGGTCTTGGAACCCAACATGTAGGCAGTAAAATTAGCTAAAATGAGGACAAAAACAGTCCGTTTCTATAGTTCTGGGAAGGTCTCTAAATGTACTAACCTTGCTTTTTGGCTTCTGGAGTACATTTCGGGCCATATTTTCTTGCTAACTTAGGTGTCTCATGCCGGAATATCCTTTTTGTACTTAAAATCTCTCCAATGGAAAGGTTCAGAACTATACTCAGGTCCTTAATATGCAGTGTAGTCTCATTTGGCTACTAAATGCTGTCTATGAGCTTGAACCTGGATCTGAGTGGTTTTCTTTGGTAGATATCTTAACAATATGTCTGAAGTTCCAGCAAAATATCCAAAAACTAGCCATTTGGAAACTGGGGTCAGGGAGATCCTTGGAGTGCAGAAGAGTTCACAGTCCACAATTCCACACCACTTCTTTTCCTCCAATGACCTGATGCAATCAGATTCATCAAATTTGACCTAATGGATATCTGGCTAAGAAAAGCAAAAGAGAAACTGTGCACTGATGAGAGCAGTTTAGATAAAGTGAAAGCAAGTATGCTGGGGCCACAGTTCTACCTGGCATAGGAGAGTGTGGGCCCAGACTTTCACCTGAGGGACTTTAGTACAAAGGCCTAAGCTCCTGGTGTTAACCCAAACATTTTACGGGAGGAAGGGCAAAGTCAGAGGGTACTGAGATATTGTTTGAGAGAATTCTTACTCTTGAATGTATTAATCATAATCTGTCGAATGGTTTTTATAGATGAACAGATAGAATGTCTCTCCATGAAGGTAATATGCATGCTATAAAAATTACATCCAAGAATGAGATGTTATTACTGAACAGATTTCACACCATAGAATCCTCAATGAGGGCATTATAACAGAACACCAGACAGGAGGTCCAGACTTTACAAAAGGCAGTAGTAAAAAGATTCGAAAAGATTGAATAATTTATTGAATTTGATGACCAGGGACAAAAGGTACAAAGGCAGAATTTAGCCTCATCATTACATACCAAACTCCAGGAGAGTTACCCAGAGTTCTACCTGCCTATCCAGTGATATCGTAGGAAAGACCATGTGGCACCAAGTACCCTAAGGTAGTCAAAGAATATAAATGTGAACCCATACGTATGAATGATCTAAAGTAATTTAAGCAACCAACAGTTAGTTACACAATACATTCACCCTTCGTTAGGGAAATGGCCAAAACGTGGTCTTCAAGCAACAAGGCAATGCTACAAGATTGGCTTAATTGGATTAATTAATCTCAGCTGTCCTGTAAAACAAACCACAGCTTCTTTGAAAATGTTATGGGGGGGGGAAGAAGCAAAAATATTATAACAACAGGGAAAAGCAAAAGGACTTGAGATTTCCCAAAATCAAATTCTGGGCGAAGGACATTACTCTGATCCTCAGGATCAAGTTCTGCATAGCGCAGCAGCTTTAAATGTTCGGGAGAGGATACAGGAATAATGGCGACAGAGAGACCCAGGTCAAGAGACCCTGGATGTTTGGATGCTGACAGAAGGAAAAATAACTATCCAATAAGGATCATCAAGAAAAAGGAATATGACTTATGAGGACCATTGGGGAAATCTAGTAGCCACCAGACCTTACCACAACTAACATCTCGATGGAGGTACCTCTCAGGAATTGGAAACCAGCACATAGGCAGCAACACCTACCAAAGCAAAAATAATATTATCCATCAAAGTCCATAATTATAGGCAAGTCTCTGAACGTACTAACCTTGATTTTTGGTTTCTGTAGTCCACTTCTTGCTAACAGTTCTTGTTAACTGAGCTGGATCAACAGGATGTGGATTTTTGTGCTAAATGCTCACTCTGAGAAA
>JAQHUG010000108.1:5856311-5867164 GCA_028555095.1 Dicrostonyx torquatus
TCTATCATTTTTGTAAAGTTACGTTTAAAGTTGATTTCTTCTACTTCTTCTGGATTAGGTCTTCTTGTTGCATAATCGCTGGATTCTGGAGTTGTCATGTTGCTTTTCAGGTTGTTGGAGGAACTCCTGACTTGGTGCCTGCCCATCTTTTCCCCTCCTATTGCATCAACTGTTACTCGAAAAGGGCCACTTGCTCGGTCTGGATGGACCTGGATCAGGGGCCTTCGCTGGCCCAAGAACCTGTGGAGCTCCTCAAATCCAGATGGGTCTTGGTCAAAACCCCTCTAAAAGGGCCTGAAGAAGACAAAAGGGAGAGCTCTGCTCCATGCAGCACACAAAGCCCTGTGGCTTTGTATATGCCCCCTTTTCCCTCAGGGCCTCAGCCTAGAAACAGGCTGAGTTCCTTTTGGGAACCTAGTACTCCGCCTCTGATGAGGACAGATGCTTGGAAGTGAGATAAGGTGTACTAATCAGAAAAGCCAATAGGTGGGGGAAGCTGTCTTAATGGCCTGAAGGTTTGGGGGATGGGTGGGTGTCCTTAGTCCCTCTGGGGCCAGACACCTTGATGGCTGGGCTGGGACCCACTTACCCTCCAGGTCGAATGGCTAAATCAGGAGCCCTCTCTGAGGGCCTGCTGCAATCAAAAGGGCAGGCTTCTGTGCTTCACAAAGCCCTGTGTCTTTGTACAGGCACCCTTTTCCCTCAAGGCCCCAGCCCGGGAACAGGCTGAGTTCCTTTTGGGAACTGAGTACCCCACCTCTGATGAGGACAGATGCTTGGAAGTCAAGTCATGCAATTTTTGCTGCTAACACTGAGTCAGGAAGACATCTCTTAAAGGAGCTGTGCCTCTACTTGCTGCGAAAAAACACAGTCTATTTGAAGAAATGCTGCTACCAAGAAGCTGTGCTTAATTGTGTTCTTTTGTTTCTAAAATTTCTTCTCAAATCTCTCAGTTTTTATGTGGATGCCGTTGGCCCACACTGGCATGCCATTATGTAGTCAGAAACTGCTTGTACGGTTTTCTGATTGTTCAGATCTGAATATTCACAGAGAAACTATATTAACTACTAGACAGTTCAGCCAATGATTCAGGCATATTTCTAGCTAGCTCTTACATCTTGAATTAACCCATTTTTATTAATATACTGATACTGTGGCTTACTGATAAGAATTCAGCATCTGTCTCCTTTGGCAGTTACATGGCATCTCTCTGACTACCTACTCTCTCTATAATATCTCTTCCAGCCTTGCTATATTTTGCCCTACCATAGGCCAAAGCATATTTATTCATTAGCCAATAAAAGCAACTCATGTACAGAAGGACATCCCACATCATCCCAGCATGTTTGAATATAACTTATTTGACAATAGATTCCTTACAGATGTGATTTACTAGATCCCTAATTTAATATGTCTAAATTTTATTATTGAAAAAAAATGCCATGTGTAGACAAAATTTTCTAGTGCCTATAGGGTAGCAGAGATCAATCACACAGCAAAAATACCTCAGCAAGTGTCAGAGGTTGCCATTAACCAACAGAAATGGAAAGGAAGGCAGGGTCTGTCTATGCTGAAGAGAAGCCAGGTTGTGTTTGGTTCTTCATACTTTCGTATGAGTCTCCTTTCGTGTAAAACTGTGAACAAAAAAATGTTCATGAGTCCACACCACTAGTGACATTTTCTTCTGGCAGCCCTAGCAAGCTCACTCATGTGTTTTCTAAATTTTTCCTTCATTCATCTATTAATAGCTGCAATTAAAATAAATTTGGACTTAGTTGAGTATCATCTTTTGAGTTTTAAATTACTATAGAATAGAAATTGCACAGGGTCTTAAAATTGACTCTGAATATCTCATTTTATAATCAATTTTATTGAAGTATAGTAAAGTATTATCTAAAGTATTAAATTATAAATCTTCAAAGAACATAAAACTGATTAAATAATAATTGAGAATAATTATATGTTTTATGAAAGAGTCCATTTCCCTAGTATGATATAAATCTGCATTTCGATCTACAGAAAATCAAGGAGAAATGGGAATTAGTTCTCTCTGCCCATCCTTATCATAAGGTGTCAGGACTATGACTGTACTGTCCAAACCAGAACTAGGTCTATTTGTACACCCTAACAAAGCCACAGAGCCCATGTCCAGTTATGGCAGTTGCATGCAGCTTTTCCTGTGTTTGTTCTTAAAAATATGCTCCTCCATGTAGGAGAACCTACAACCACCAATGTACTAAACCAAAATAATTCCTAACTATATTTTAAATGTTTATTCTCATATCCACAGATAAGCATACTTTTGTTTCTCATCAAGGAAATGTCTCTTTGCAGCAGCCATAGACCATTATAGAAAAACAACAACTCGCCAAAATGCAGAGTTGTGGTGCCCAATCTCAAACAACCTATCAACAACATTTTTGAATATTTTATTATTTTCACTATCAATCTCCTTTATATATTCTGTCATATAACGTGGCCATTCAAGCCATGAACCTCATGTTTTCTATATGAGCATACCCACACAGTGACTCCTTTACTTATGCCAGCGTTTTTAACTTTTGGAAACCCATATTATATTCTTTATCTTCTCCCAAATGAGATTACTCATCTCTATGAGGTTGTTAGACCACCGAAAATAGGACCTTTGGAAATGAACATATATTCTGAATGAATGCAAATTCTATAAAAGTTATTTAGGCAGACAACTTTATCCATTTACCACATATACCCTGCTTTATTCATAAGAGGATTTAAATTATTTTACAAATTCAGATAGTTATTTTTAATTCTGTATGAAATTGCAATCCTTGGAGATACTGATAATTTTACCAAAAAATGCATGCTCTACAAAATAGATCTCAAGTAGACATCGGGTAATACATTTTACTACATGAATTGTAGGACTGGTTTTGCATATGATTAATATGCATTTATTTAACATATTAATAATATCTGAGAAGAGAAACCTCCTAGTATACCAAGAGCAAATCTCCTCAAAAAACACTTTTGTTTTTTCCCACAGAGACCAATTAGTTTTATGAAATGAAGACATCACCAAACCATATGTGGGGACACCGAAAGATAGGTCATCAGGAAGAATTACAATCCACTCCCTTTGGAGTTAATTATGGGATGCAACACAATACAAGGCAATGTGTGAATGGCAAGCAAGTCTCTCTGGATTTGATTAAAAAATACCGATGTCATCTTTCTCTTCTTCATACTATACCTGGAAATGTATAATCCAGAAAGAATGCACACTTTGTCTTACATGGGAATCCATTCACCCCTCCACAGTCATATGCATAAAAGTCATAACTGACGAAACAAAACTGTAGAAAAAGGTGAGCAGTAGTGGATGTTACTCAGCTTTACTTTTATTTCTGACTTGCTTTTCTTTTTATTTATTTATTTTTTTGGTACCCACTGATAAATTGTTATGTTTTCCTAACCCAGTTATTGATAAATATTAGCAATAGGCCAGAGTAATTTTAAAGTATTAGGACATGTTACCATATAGAATTTTAAAGTTGTCTGGTGAAGAATAACATAGCCCTTATTTCTGAATCATTTTTACTTCCAAATAAAACCAGTTGCACTGAATTCACACACTGTAGATGTGATTCTTCACCTACCAAGTGTCTTCTTTTTATAATTTTTTTAAATTTTATTTTACATTCCAACCACAGTAGTCCCCTCTCCCACTTCTACCTTCCCCTAGCCCACCCCCTATCCACTTCTCCCATTGGGTAAAGACTCCCATGGGAAGTCAACAAAGTCTGGCACATTATTAAGTTGGGGCAGGACCAATTCCCTCCCTGCTTGCATTAACACTGAACATGGCATCCCACCATAGGGAATGGGCTCCAATAAGCTAGCTCATGTACCAGGGATAGATCCTGGTCCTACTGTCAGGTGCCTCACACATAGTCCAAGTTTTACCACTTTCTCCCACATATGGAGGGCCTAGTTTGGTCCCATGGAGGTTCTACAGCTGTCGGACTAGAGTTGCAGAGTTTCAGTGAGCTTGGTTCAGCTGTCTCTGTAGATTTCTCCATCATGATCTTGACCTCCTTTGCTCATCTATTCCCTTTTCCATCTCTTCAATTAAATTTTGAGAGCGTGACCTGGATCTTGTTTGTAGATTTTTTAATCTGGTTCTGTCAGTTGCTGGAGGAAGAAGTCTCAATGATGACAGTTGGAGTATTCATCAGTCTGATTAGAGGGAAAGGCTAGTTCAGACTCCCTCTCCACGATCTACAGGGGTCTTTGCTGGAGTCATTGTTGTAGATTTAAGGGTTTTCTTATCATCAACTTTTTCCCTATCCCTGTAGTGACTCTATCAAGATTTTTCTTTCATTGTTTTCCCACTCTGTGCCCCTCCCTGCTTGACCACCCTATACCCTCATGTTCTCATCTAATACCTGTTCTGCTTTACTTACCTCCCTCACTCCCAGTTTGCCCTGGAGATCTCATCTAAATTCCCTTTTCCTGAGAGATCCATGTATCCTTCTTAAGGTCTTTCTTGTTACCTAGTTTCTCTGAAGTTGTGGATTGTAGTCTGGTTATCAAGTTGTCCATGGGTGAAAAAGTAAAAATATATCAAAACAGATGACAAATGATTTTGGACACTATGTTGAAGGGGTGTGGTCCCTTGGCCTGTGGCCACACCCTGCTGCCGCCCCCAAGGGTGGTGCCCATTATTCAGGAGATCTATAAGTGCTGGAGATCCAGGCGGGAAGCCCTCTCTGCGTGGATCGCCGACCTGTCTGGTTTGTCTGCATCTACAGAGGAGCCCTTTTCCGGTATTGTACCCTTGCCCTTTCCCAAATAAATCTTTACACTATGTCTCTACTGTGTGTTTTCTTTTGGGGAGAGAAATTTTTGGTGAGTAGTGAGTACTTATCTCTTCCTAGATTTTGAGAAACACATGTTTATTAGATTAAAGAATCATACTTTTTACTCATGTCATGGATGTGTGGTTGACTCAAAATAAAAAGTCCTAGGTTTGATTTAGGTCTCCAGAGTCTGGCCTCTGGGCCCTAAGTATGAGATGTTTTCATTTATTTTATTTTTTCATTTATTTTAGTATCCTTGAACCAGCAACATTTTGTAAATTGTAAATGTCCCATCACAATGTTCAGACTACCAGTAAGGTGCACTCTCTTATCACAAAATACAAACCCAGGTAGTCTCTGTCCACTCCCATACCATTACCTTCTAGTTAGTATCCAGTAAGTAGATGGCCAAACAACATTAACAAAGGAAGAAGGAAAGTTCATTACCTAGAGTAGGAAACAGGTAGCCTACAGTTTCTAGGAAATAATACAAATGATCATTTGGTTCTTCTTTTCATGTGCTCTGCATTAGTTTTATTTCTTCATGTTATAAGTTATAGTTTCATTCTGGAGCTTCAATTTTATTTTAATTTCAATTAAATACTATTTATTTTATAAAAAGTTTTTTGTTTCAATATTTTATTTTAATAAATAATTTATGGTCATGAATAATGTGGTAATTAAATAGGAATGTAGGCACATTTTATGAAGTCTTTAAATTTTTCTAATCTGTTTCATAAATTAATCTGTTGTATTCATTTTTAAACTACTTTTATAAGACAATTTACAACTTCATGACAATATACTTTGAACCAAAAATTAAAAAACCCTCTGGAAGACTCAAGTGTGCTCTTACCAGTGTTTGTTTTAGAACTCTACTGTTCTAAAATCAGTCTTTTTTAACTGTTGAAATTCATTTATTTAATTTTGATTTTGAGATATCATTACAACCCTTCTTCACTTTTCTTCCTCCAAGTTTTACTATATACCCTCCTCCAGGCTTCTTCAAATTTTTGGCTCTTTTTCCACTAATTGTTTTTGCACACATTTATGAATTGGTATGTAGATATGTATTTCTAAATAAACATGTTCTGTCCATCTATTGCTCTCTGTCTGAATGTTTTCATCACTGACCATTTGAGACTGGATCACCAATGACTATGTCTTCCCTGGAAATGGTCACATCTCCTGTTCCCAGCTCTCTTTACTTGCCTACAGACCTTTGTGTAAAACTGAGGCTTTCCCGCAATGTTTATAGTTGAGAAATCTACTGTGATATACTAATCGCCTTAGAAAATTGTGACTTTGCTTCCTTTGGTTATGTTGGTTCCATTTGTCCAAGAGAGTAAGGGGAGCATGATTTGGACTGCTGTGGATATGATAGAGACAGACATCGGTGAATCAGCTCAACTTTACTCCAGAGTATAAGGAGTATATAGGATTGTGAAACTTGTTGACAAACCTTAATTTGCATTAAGTGACATGCTCCTTTCAAAGGCTTCATATGTGGTAGTAGGGTCCTAGAGCTCCTAGCACAAGTCTTCTAGCAGGAATCTGAGTTAAGGGTCAAGCTAAAGGTAAATCAGGCACCTGTCTTAGAGACAACTTTTAGAGAAGGTCAATCCTCCCAGGTCAGGGGCATTCTCCAGATAAAGGCAGGTAGAGAACAGGAAGTTTTGTTGGGGAAGGAGGGAGTCTCCATGTGCTAAGCTTTTAGAAAAAACTGCCAGGTCATGATAGACTGCAATGCCTGACCAGCCAACAAGGAATTCAAGAAGAAAATAAATGGTAATTTTAATGGTGAAATTCAAAAAATACAGATTCAAAACAAAAAGAAATAGCTGCTACTTGTGCTGATTGAGAGTGTAACCGAACAGTGACGCACGTTAGAAGTGAGCCCAGAGAATCACCCGTTCAAATATTCCTTCTTGTAAGCTCAATGCATTTCTCCACTTGATTGTGTGCCACAGCCTTAAAGTAGCCTCTTGTTCTTCCTGAATGCTCTTTCTCTCCCATAACTGAGTCATTTTGTATACTTTACTCATTTATTTATCTTTCAAACGTAATAGTAGGATTTTGCTGTTGTATAAATCATTCTTGGATTGTAGCTGCTAGAACTTATCTAGCCACTAACTATCAATCCAAGTTGTATTATTTGTATTCCAACATATAATAGCTGAATATGGGCTTTTAAAGACACCATCTTGGGATGCAGCTCATATTTTTGTGAAAATAGCTATAGTACCTTAAATGATGCTCAGCAACCTTAACATAAATTACTTGTATACATGCTTGCCAAAGCTGTCAGCAAGGATGAAAGTTCCCTAGCAAGTAAAACCAAAGCTACAGAAGTTTGTGGGATACATGTTAACACTCTTTCTAGGAGAAAGACAGGTAATAAAGTTTGGAGAAGGAGTTACAAAGAACATGGCCAGTTCTTCAAGATAAACTTGATTTGTAACAAGTCACTTTACACATTGTCCAGCTTGTTCATTTCTGAAACATTAACGGGTCATTTATTCGGTCAATCTTTCCTCTGAATTTTTGATACCAGAGTAATATCTCAACTAGTAGCATGTCAGATCTAAAATATCACAATTAAACTTGAAAATTTTTGTTATTCAACACATATTTTTGAAAAGTTTACAGTTATTTTTCAACATTTTTGTCCTTTTAAGGTGTTTGATTGCTTCTCCTACATATATTTACAAATCATTCATGCTTTCTACCCAAAAGCCACAGAAGAAGGTGGCCTGGACCAGAATTACAGATTGTTTTGTGACTTTGTATAACTAGAACTGAAACCTAATATTCTAGAAGAGCAGCTAGTGTTACACCATCTCTCAAGACCCTTCAAAGTTCTCCCTCTAGTTTGAAAAAAGAACATGTCTGAAATTGTTTTTCTCTGTTGAGTGATACCTGTTTTTACTTGACTAAGTAGTTATGCATATATTTAGACAATTACTAAACAAAAATGAATAAAGGTGATATTTATTTAGTCCTATTTTCAGTATAAAATTAGAATTAGATATAGTCTTAAGAATCTAATTATTATTTATATCAATATAGCAGAAATATTCCAATGCTACTTTGAGGATAAGCTTTATTTTTTTCTGTACTGTGAGGATTTTAACTCCTTCCATTATATAATACTGATATGTTTTGTAGCATCTCAGAATCAGCCCACTAATATAAAGAGACAAGGAATGTTTTCTGCTTTCAAATATAATTAAGTAATTCAGCCAAAAATATGCTTGTCTTCTAAACATGAATGGAAAATATTGAGAACTGTTAGAAATTGAGAAATCTCATGATCTAGTACAAAATAAAATTTATTGTACAATATGAAAGGTTATTACAATAGCATGTTTTGAAACTATATCTTCACTTTGTCACAGCTCTTCCATTTCTGTCTCTTTCTTCCTCCTACACATAATTTTCCACTTTACTAAATGACTGTAGTATAAGAAGAAAAAAAAAGCACAAGGAGTCATCCATATGACAATAAACCTTGTCATTTCTTTTTTCTTGAAGGTTCAAGTTTATGCAAATCTCAGTTTCCCATTGATCCTTGTAATTCTGCCTTGAAATGTCTCCTCGCTGTGCTTTTCATTTGGAACTTTTTCTTGATGGCATCCAGTAATTTCTGTGACACACACATTCCTTGACTGCTGTAACAGTCTCCTTTAATCTAAAATTTGTTTTTTAGTTAATTATTGAATTAAACATATAATTATAACCTTTCTCTATCTACAACTCCTCCCATGTTACCCCCTCTCAAGGTGTCTTTCAAATTCTTGGCCTATTTTTCTTTTATTAATGTTAAATACATATAAACCAAGTTATATAAATACAACCTGTTCAGTCTGTATGTTACTTGAATGTGTTTGTTTTCAGGGCAGACTACTTGGTATAACAAATTGGGGTCTCTTCTCTGAGGAAGACTACTTCTCTCACTCTCAGCATTCCTTTGCTGGCTTTTGCTCTTTGTGTAGGGCTGAGACCCCACGACACCTGAACTAGGACAGCACCTATAGACATGATAGCATACCATACTGTTGTCTTTGTGCCCATTTCCTGGTTAGGTGAAAATCCTTTGTTCTCTCTTGTTTTCTGAGTGGTAAGACTTACTCTTACAGCAAGCGACAACTATTAAGTACAAAGCTAGTGAATGAAAATATTCTGACCCATGACATATGAAAGATGTTCTTTTGAAATATTTTCTTGTTAGTAGGTTTTTGGATTTTTTTCATTTTATTTATGATTCCTATAATTATTTTTGTGCCCTAAAATTGGCATTAATCTGTCATCATTGTAATGTGAACATAGAAAGAAATACCACTTTTTAAATTACCTGTAAACCTATCAAAGTTTTGGGTATCATTGAGATTTTTTAAATTCCTTTTTTATTATTTTTCATTATTTGAAACATTTTCAAATTCAAATATATTTCAAGCATATTCTTTCCCTCTCTCCAGTTTCTTCAGGTATTCTGCCAGTCCTACCCCAACTTGAAGCTATATCTCAAAAAGAAACAAAAACACAATAACAAGAAAAAAAGACAAACCAAGAACACAAAATAAAACTACATCCCCAAAACAAAAAGAGTAAACTATAACAATATAAAACAGACACACACACACACACACACACACACACACACACACACACAGAGAGAGAGAGAGAGAGAGAGAGAGAGAGAGAACAAGATCTATGTAGCATAATTATATGTTGATCAATGCCTGCATATGAAACCTGCCCAGGAATGACTGATATAGGCAGAGTCACTATATTGGACAAACTGATTTCCATCTCCTAACTGGTATAAGTGGCAGTTCAGTCATTAATCTTCACTCTAGTGACTATATTTTCATTCATTCATTCATTCATTTAAATATATATAACAAAATTGAGATAAAACAAAAATCAAACTTGGAAGTCCAACAGAGAGAAAAGAGCAGGGGGAGGTATAAGGATTAGATATCAACTCAATTGCATGCCCAGGATCCTATAAAAGTAATAAACTGGTAGTCATAATATATTTGCAGAATTAAGGTGATCTAAATTAAATTGCCAAATATTGAGGAGACAGAGTTTGAACTGAACACCTCTTGTCACTAACTGAAGTTCCCTGGACTGGGATCTGGTCACATCTAGTTGAGTTGTTGACTAAGGGGGCTCTATGGGAATCCCCAAGCAACTCAAGCTATTGCCAAGACTTTACATTGCTCTCTACAAACTGACAAGACCCAGTTTTAAAGACAATATCTACAAAGTTCCTTAAAAACGAAGATGTCTAGAACAGCTGAGTGACCCACATGAAGGCCAAATAGCCAATACTACCATGATTTTCCCCAAGGCCCATTCCACAGATTTTGCCCCTCCACCTCATCACTCCCACCACTCCTGGGCCCTGTCCCCACTATGAAAAACTCCCACTGTTCAGGTAGAGGTCAAGAATAACCTGTTCAGTCTGCCAGCTGAATTGTCCCACACCCTAGATTCTTTCCCTAAGGACCCATTCCAGCTTTCAGTCCCTCTCTGGAGCCAGTCCTCATTACCAACTTCAATTTCACCTGCTCAGGTATTGGCCACACCAGTCAGAAGTACAGCAACCACATACTACAGCAAGGTGAAGCTAGACTCCAGAATCCCAGCTCTTAACTTGAACAGAGACTCCTTCTAGATTCCACACTGGTCACCAGAAATCCAGGTCACAAAGACTAAAAGACAAAAGAGGAATCAAAAAGCAAGGAACAAAATATCCAGTCAACAAAGAAAAACAAAGAGATTAGGACCTAGACCTAATCATCCCAAACTCAGGTACATAAATGGAAGTGTAAGAATACAAAACCAACAACAGCCAGAGGAATTGGCCATTCTAAAACAGCAAGCCCTGAATATTCTAATCCACCCAAAGCACAATAAAATGACTTTCAAATAAATTTTATGAAGATAATAGAGTTTCTTAAAGAAGAAATGAAAGACTTCTTCCTTTTCTTCTTCTTCTTC
>JAQHUG010000108.1:5879755-5898193 GCA_028555095.1 Dicrostonyx torquatus
TGGGAGCTCATCAAATCCAGCTGGACCAGGACTGAATGAGCATATGACCTAACCGGACTCTCTGAATGTGAATGCCAATGGGGACTGACTGAGAAGCCAATGATAATGGCACCGGGACCTATCTCTTCTGCATGTATTTGCTTTTTGGGAACTTATTCTATATGGATGCACATCTTCTTAGACCAAGATGGAGGGGGGAGGGCCTTGGTCTTCCCATAGGGCAGGGCATCCTGCCCCATCTTAAGGAAGCAGGGGAAGGGTGGTGTGATAGGGGAACAGCGAGAGGGCTGGGAATAAGGGGATTAAATGTAAATTTTTCTTGTAATAATAATAAAAAAACGATAAAAAACGAGCAGTTTCCCTTTCTTTTCCAAACACGTGAATATGACCTCTGTTATAAACTATAAATAAAAAAATTACCCAGAAATAAAGGAAAAATAAAACACACACCAAATAAAATGAAACTAACTTTTCTCCAGACTGAAATCTACAATATCCACTGTGGTGATAGAAAGAAAATATCAGATAGTGAATTTGTTACATCAGGGGGTAAAGCCCAAAGCAGAAGTTATAGATAGAATCATAGATAGTTCAAACCTCCATCGAGGTAAACTTTTTCACAAATACACACTGTTGAGTGTGAATACTTTATAATAAAATCATGAATCACATCCTGAGTAGAATGAAATTATGCTATAGGAAGTAATGCAGGAGATGATGGAGACTAATGCAAGCAGCAACAGTGAGCCCTCTAAAGACCAGCCCCAAAGTAACATAAGTGGATTTTTTAAAAGTGCCCATAACCCTCCAATGTCATTTCTGTGGTGTCAAACTTGTTGACTGGGTAATAAAGACTTATCAGGAACAGAAAAGAGAGTAGCCCCTACTCTAGTAGGACATATTAGGACACCTGAAACATTCCAGGAAGCCAGATGCCATTGAATAGAATTAATCTGGAACATCACTTACATATATAAACTGACATGTGAAGAACAATATGTTGTGACAAATACACTAATGACAAATTCTGCTTAATAATTCTTTATCTTACTTCCTGCAGAATTCAATAAAATAACATATTTGGTGTGGGAGAATTGTCTCTATCCTGTCAATCATGTTTTAAATAAATGCTGATTGGCCAGGTAGGGAGTATAGGCGGGAAAACCAGACAGGAAGTATAGGGGAGAACAGGAGAATTTGGGAAGCAGAAAGCTCCCTTGGCATTTCTGCGCAGACCACCAAGGAAGCAGGATGTAAGTGGTCCAGCTGAGAAAAGGTACCGGCCATGTGACTAACACAGATAACAACAATGGGTTAATATAAGTTACAAGAGCTAGTAAGAAGGCTGAGATAATGGGCCAATCAGTTTATAACCTAATGTAGACTCTCTGTGTGATTTTCTTTGGGGCTTGCCGACAGTGGGGTGCTGGGCAGGACAGTAACCCCAACAAGCAGGACCCTCATGTTACACATATTCTACCTATTTATCCTATTCACAAGGAGCTGACCCTCACTGACCTTCACTTTGGAAACTTTATGGGGAAATGTCTTCCAAATGATACTTAAAAGTTTGATTTAACATGATATAAGATTTCATTAGAGTTAAAAAAAACATATAAATGGATTGATCAGATAATCACATTAAAATATATCTAGGATATTAAAAATGTTAGAGCCATGTTTCTTGATCTTCTAACTTATAAGTAAGAACATTTCTCATGGAGACAGGGTGATATCAGAAGTTTAAAAACAATGAGCATATGAAATGAAGGGCTGAAATGTAAGTCATCATGAAAGCTTTTGAAGTAAATTTCTCCCTCAAGGAAGAGAGGAAAAATGGGGAAAATAGCAGGGGATGAGGTGGCAAAATTACTTTGGTATTAAGAATAAATTGCTTTGGCCTAGGGCAGGGCAGAATAAGCTAGGCAGGAAAACTAAACTGAAAGCAGAGAGAAAGAAGGCAGAGTCAGAAGATGCCATGTTGTTGCTGAAGGAGAAAGACATCAGAGCCTTGCTGGTGGGCCACACCCTCATAGTGATACGTGGATTAATTGAAATGGGTTGATCTGAGATATAAGAGCTATCTAGGAATGTGCCTAAACTATTGGCTAAACAGTGTTGCAACTAGAAAAGAAAAAAGAACATTTTCTGTGCACTTATGAGGATCTAGTATGGATCTTGGCATATCCATGTCAACACAATCATCTCACATATGCCTATAACCTGTTGAGGGAGACTGCTCTTTCATTTCCTGAGTACTCAGACCTGAATAACCATACAAAAACTATATAAATTACAACACTGTTTGGACAATAGCTTAGGTGTATTCCTGCCTATCTCTTATATCTTAAATTAACCCTTTTTCTATTAATCTTTGTATTGTCACGAGGCTGTGGGCTTAATGGAAAGATGCCAGCTTTGGCATCTTTCTCTTCGACAGCTACGTGACATCTTCTTGACTCTGCCTAATCTCTTTATATATCTATGTTAGGATTTCCCACCTGGTTTTACTCTGCTAAGCCATTGGCTGAAACAGTTTTATTTATTAACCAATAAAAGCAGCACATATACAGAAGGACATCCCTCAAAAATAATCCATACTACAATTTAGGTGAAGGAAGGATTGCTGAAGCATCCCAGATTCCAGACTAGGCAGGAAAATGTGAACCCAGTTTATGGAAAGACCATGCTTCAAAAATGTAGGTGTACAGTGACAAACAGAACACTTGTAGCCTCTTCTGGCTTGTGAACATAGATATCATACCCCTACATATACATGTGCTGATAGATACATAGATACAGAGATACATGCAGTCAAACAAACACAGAAGCAGATACAATTTTATAAAGAAGTTTGATTAGCAGGTGATATAGCAAGATGCTCTTTCTTTGGTAGTTAACAGTTTTCTTAGAAAGATACACACTTTAAATGAAGGATTAGAAGTATTGTATTAGTGGCAGAGTGATGAATAAGAAGTAGAAGTTACTAGATTTGTGAAATATTTTTTGGATTTAGGAAATATTTAGCAGAAGAATGCTAAATCTTTGTTTCCTCTGTGTGTGGACATGAGGAAAGTCTGTGTCTTCAGTCTTCAGTCATTGACACGGGAAGAGTTGTGGTCACTTGCCGTTATGTACACTAGGCCATATAAAATTTTCTGGGATAACTGCAAGTTTGTTAAATTATATTAAAACTAATGCACTAAATTATATTAAAACTAATGCAATAATTATTAGAATTTTTTAATGCTATGAAATTGGGACACATTTTATTGAAGATGCTTAGTAGACACCTAGAAACATCAGTGAAGAAGACAAGTATTCTTCAAGTTTATTGTGTGTCTGGAGGTTCCTCGCTCCTAAAATACAATGGAAACTAAGAAAGTAGATAAAAGGTCGGGAATGGTGAATCACTTCTGTAATGTCAACTTGTATAAGAATGTCAAAACACAAACAATAAGACAAGCTGAAACCTTAATTAAACTGGGCAAAGAAATAGTACTTTAGAAAGCTCCATTTTTTATTTTTATTTAGTTCAGATTTTCATTGCTGTGATAAAACACGTCTATGAAAAACAACCTGAGGAGGGAAAGGGTTTATTTCTACTTATCCTTTTAGGTCACAGTCTGTCTTTGGAGGAATTCAGTCTAGGAACTCAAGGAAGGTCCCTGGAGGTGGAAATTGAAGCAGAAGCCATAAGTGAAGGTGTAAAATAAAGTTTAGTAATAAAAAAAAAAACACGGTATTAGCACAAAACTAGACATTTGAATCAATGGAACAGAATAGAAAACACAAACATGAGTGTATGTAATTGCGAACATATGATACTGACAAAGATGCCAAAAACACATTGAGAAGGCCTTCATTGATTGTTTAATCTTAACAGAGGAGATTGAATTAGCTAAGAAATATCCTCAAAAGTGCTCCATCATCCTTACAAATTATGTAAGAGCAAATTACAACTACTTTCAGATTTCTATCTTACCCAAGTCAGATAGCACAGATCAAGAAAATAACTGACAGTAAGTTCTAGCAAGAATGCCAGGAAAAGGAACCCTCAGTCATAGTTGGCTGCATTACAAGCTGCAGCAGGCACTCTGGAAATCATTGTGGAATATTTTTTTAAAAAACTGGAAGTAGATTTACCATATGACTCATTCATATCACTCCTTAACATATGCACAAATTATGCTGTAGGAAATCCTACAGCCAGTAGTTACCCACCTACTGGGGCATTATGCCCATGTAGAGCATGCATCCGGCCTCTCTTTTCTCGCTGTGGGATTTGGTTTCTGTTCTCTGTTCCAGAAGAGGATTCTGGTTTGTGAGTCTAACCCTAAATAAATAACCATCTATTTCTCAATTCTAAGCTACTGTGCGATTTCTTTTAAGCATCCATTTTTATCTGGCACCCATGTGGATTCAGACTCCATACCTACCGGGTGGACCGCCTAAAGGCCTAGTCAATCCACGGACCAAAAATTCTCCCATCCTTGCCCGCTTGGCTTGCTCTTAACTAAGCGTTTTTTTTTTTTTTTTTTTTTTTTTAATAGAACACCGCCTCCCCCCGCCTCGCCACAGTGGAGCTTACTGGTGCAATAACTGGGACATTTCCCAAGCACATGCATGACGGCCCCGTTCCCTGGTGCAGTTCCCTGGCAGGGTTCCCTGTCTCGTGGCAACTTGTGCAGCTTCCGGTTTCTGCTCTGGGTTTCTCGCTCTATGTTTGGAAAAGCATATTTCTCAGTATTTAACCAGTACCAACGCGAGAAACTAAAGCAGCTCAGAACCATTCCTGTCGCCACCTTGACTCTGCAACCACGACATCTACTGGATAATAAAGATTATTACACCTTAAACAGTTTACTGGATCACATAGCAGGTAATTAATAAATCAATATGGCAGACTACATTAATATTGAACTTTTAGTAACATTTTTGCTAACACTATGGATTGATTGTATTATGTGAGGCTTATATGGTTATAGTGATACTTCAATTTATTGTGTATTGGGACTCAATTTTCTTCTTCATATTCTATCATTAAGAAAAATATGGCACATTTAGGACTGATACAATCTTTACAGACTAATAACAGCTATTTGACAGGATTAATACAAACAAATAGCAAAAGTTACCTGAAAAAATTAATACTATTAAAAAGCGTAACATTAATTTGACAGACAAAATTGAATCCATATCAAAGGGTACTGAGAAATTATCTGAAAAATCCATATTGTTAAATTTGACAATAAAAATTTGTTTAAAAGTTATGATAGGTTAGCATATAAGGTATCTCCCCAGGATGACAATCTGCATGCTATCCAAATAAAGTCCAAGGATGATGTGTAATCTATAAGGGAGAAACTTCAGACCTTGAAATCACTTGTGCAGAATGAGGACCAGAGGCTAGGTGCCTCAATGAGATCACTAGAAATATATACAGGCCAGGATAATGAGGCTTAACAAAAGACAGTGATACAAAGAGTTGAAATAATGGAAAAAATTATTAGAGCTGATGAACAGGGAAAGAAGGCACAATAACAGGTTTCAACATCACCAGTAACTGTCAAATTCAGACTTATCCAGGGTTTTAGCTTCCTACCATGTAAACTACTCTGACAAAGCATCAAGTTCTAAAGCCTAAAAGAATTCAAAGAAAGTATATGGATACCTATAGGAGTGAATGATTGAAAAGAAATTAAACAAGCTAATATAACTTATGCCTTGCATTTCGCATTTGTTAGGGAGATGATAAAGACATGGTCTACTAGCATCAAAGTAACACTACACGATTGGATCCAGTTAGTTTCAGCAGTTCTGGATGATGGGCCTCAGTTAATGTTTAGAATTTATTT
Organism: Dicrostonyx torquatus; assembly: GCA_028555095.1. NCBI lineage: Eukaryota > Metazoa > Chordata > Mammalia > Rodentia > Cricetidae > Dicrostonyx > Dicrostonyx torquatus. The sequence continues at coordinate 5,885,614 of JAQHUG010000108.1, forward strand.
TAGAGAAGAATCAAAAATTTTAGAATAACAGAGAAGAGCAAAAGGCCTTGAGGCTTCCTAAGATCAAATTTTTGTGGACGCACTTATGCTGACCCACAGGTTCAAGCTCTTTACAATGAACAAAATTGTTCAAGCCAAAAGACCACGGGGTCTATTTTGAGATTGTTTCTTCTCTATTTAACAGCAGCAGAAGAAAGTACAATGAAGATGAGGTTTAAGTAGAAAAATGAGTTAGTGATTTTAAGTTTATGAATATATGTATTACTTGTAGGTGTACTTCATCAGGTATTAAAATAGAATTGAGTTTAACATATAAAGAGAGAGCAAGAAAGGCATCCAGTACGCAAATTGGAATTTATCAATAGCTAAGAAATAAAAAAACCTGGCTCACAAAAAGGTATGAAGCAGTGATGGCAACTGAAGTGAGAAGGGTTTGATCTCAACTTTTCAATTAGGCTATTGCTTAATGAGCTTGTAAGTGTTATGAGGAGTCATTTTGATTACAAAGACAAATGAAAAGCAATGATTCATGGGAATTGGGTTAGAAACTTAGTAACAGGCCCCAAGACTACTTATGAGAAGAAGAATCAGAAAACTTTTACTCTCATCAATGAAAGAAAAATAAGAATCCTACCACTTTGGGCAGAGCTATGAATCCATGGAGGTGATTGTAGCTCACATACAGTAATATATATATTATCTATAGAAGAATCTGAGGGCACAAGGAGGGGACCACCGATTGACTCATCTTAAGATCACACACAGGAAGAGGATATCTTAACCATACAAAGATTTAATCCTCTTCTGAGAATTTTTAAATGAGATTTTTAAATTAAATCACTTTTTAAAAATGTAATAAAATCACTTTTAAATCAAATTTGACTAAATAACTCATTTTAATTAAAATCATCTTAGTAGTACATGTTGGTTTGTGGCTATGTGCATAATAATACTGGTGTCCAAGGAAATTAGAGAGGTATCAAATGTTCCTGAAGATTGCGTTGCATAATATTGTAAGCCAACTGATATGGATTCTGGAAATCAAACTCAGTCATCTGTAAGAACAGCAAGTCCTCTAAACTGTTGAGTCGTCACTCCAGCCATATCTTCTGATCATTTATTGTAGTGATATCTTTCTATTTTAATTTATATATATAAAGCTTGCCTAAAGAGCAGAATGCAAAACTAAGCCACTAGAAGTCAGAGAGTGGTGGCATACTCCTTTAATCTCAGGACAGAGGAGACAGGGCAGGTGGATCTCTGTGAGTTCAAGGATAGTCTGCACTACACAAGTTGATCTGGAAAAAGATCCAGGTGATGGTACCTCACACTTTAAATAACAATGTTTAGGAGTCATACACCTTTAAGCCAACTCTAGGAAGGTAGAGACAGGAGTGATATGGCTGGGTGGAGAGAGGACTGTAATGAGGAAGAGACAGCAGCTCACTGGAGCGTGTAATCTTCAGGCTGAGGATTTGTGGAAACAGAATCTTGCTCTTTTGACCTGAAGATTTGGTAGAGATAAAAGTTCTCTCTAGTGGTATACTGATTTGCTTTTCTGATCTTCAGCTAGAATACCAGTATCTATCTCTGTGTTTTTATTATTCATGCTACATTTAGTCATCTCTACAGAAAGAAGAATGGTGACTTATTTTTTAAAAAAAGACAAAGAAAAGCTCAGTGAATAAAATAACTTTAAATATGAATTTTTAAGCACAGAAAAAAAACATGAAAGAGAAAAGCACATCTCTTCCAAAAAAGAGAGTATTTTAAATAATAGCTTGTGTATGCTCTAATAAAGAAGGCATAAGTATACTTGAAAGCACAGAAAACTGAATGTCTTCAGAAAGTCAAATCAAATCCAGACCCAGTGGTTCATCCCTGTAATCCCAGGAGTATGAAAGCAGAAGCAGGTGGGTTTCTGTGAGGTTGAGACTGGCATGGTTGACATATTGAGTTCCAGGATGACTAGAGTTAAATAACAGAAATATCCTGTTTCAGAGAAATGTCAGATTGAGTTATGAAAATAGAAGTAAATAAAAATATAGGATTGTGTGAGAAAACTCAAATTGAAATGATGTTGGAAGTGAATTATTCAATAAATCACAAAAAACTGTGAAAAATCATATATATAGAATGAAGAAAGTAGAAAATAGATTATCAAGGACTGAAGACAAGATTGAAGTGTTAAGCAAAGGTCAGAAATGAATTAAGAAAAATATAAACAGGACATGGGGTCTGGGACTTCAAAAAAGATCAATAATTGAATTATGAACATAGAACAAAGAGAAAAAATTCATAGAAAATATTTTCAGTTGATAATAGAAAAATATTGTAAATGGGGAAGAAGGTGCATGTTGTATGTTTTCAGAACCCAACTCCCAGCCCCCAGCTGCTGGCCCGCTCAGCCGCTGGTTGCTTGCTTATGCCCAAAATAACCACATGAGAACGGTATTCATTTAAACTCTGCCTGGCCCATTATCTCTAGCCTTTTCTTGGCTAGCTCTCACATCTAAACTAACCCATTATAAAAGTCTGTGTGTCACCACGAGGTGGTGATCTTACCGGACAGTTCTAAGGTACATCCATCTGCCGCAGAAGCCTCATGGTGACTGGCCTTGACCCAGTCTTCTTCCCAGCGTCCTCTTCTCTTTTCCCTGCCTATCTAAGTCCTGCCCTATCAAATGGCCCAGGCAACTTCTTTATTTAGCCAATCAAAGCACAGAAATAAAGATGGACCCTCCTACATTTCCCCTTTTTCTGTTTAAACAAAAAAGAAAGGCTTTCATTTTAACATAGTAAAATTACATATAACAAAACAGTTATAAAGTAAGATTACAGTTACAATATTTATATCTATTTTATCTTTTATCATAACTAAGGAAAACTAAAACTATAACTATCCATTCTTCAACTCTGTCAAAGACTCCAGAAGGATATAATATCACCTAAGTAAACAAGAAATAAGCAATTTCCAAACTCTAGAAATGACAGAGACATCTCACTGCCTGTACAGTCACCCAAAGTTCCTCTGTATTATTGGAGCATCCATCTTTAGCCTACAGGCCCATAGCGTCCAGCAGACATTTCCATGAAGAAGGGAAAATTCAAAGACAGTTCAGTCACTTTCTTTTGTGTCCTGCAGAATGTCTTGCAAACTCTTTTATGAATCAGGAATCCTGAAAGATCATCTCATCTTTTAGGCAAGTTCAGCAGTCCTCTTTCTGCAGGTTCTTTGTGTCCATTTGAGCAGTCCAGGCAGGAGCAGTTTCTTGCCCAAATGGCTAGCAAACTCCATGAGGAGCCTGTTCGATGCCCATCTTCTTCAGGAAGTAGCTTGTTGCTGTCAGGAGCAGACGTGTCTCATGTCATGAAAAGCCCTAAGTTATTAAAACATTAAATGCTATATTCTGCAGTCTTTGAAAGATATGAAGAATGCCTATCTAAAATATATCTATGCATACTTAGAAAATCTAACATGACTACAAACTAAACTATTATAGATGATTATCTATTAACAATCTATATTTCCTAATTATACATTACATTTTTAAATGAACTATACAATCACAATACCTTAATCAAGATCAGAAACATATATACATATATACAGCAAAATTAACCTTAAACTTATTTATTTTGTTGACACAAAGCAAAATCCGTATCAATGCAAATTATTCATATGCATATCATCTCCCCTTTTAAATGTAAAAAATTTTTAAAAAAGCATTTATAAACAATATTTGGGAATATGGACGAAGTTATCTCTCTCCAAACTTCTTCACACTGTATGGGGGCGATGTTAATAAGGTCTTTCATGGTATAACCTGTGTGGCAGGTACATCTCAGTCGGCAGCTGAGTGAAGTAATTTTCTGACGTTTTTCATGGCAATGTTTCAGGAGGGCGTGGTCTATCATACCAGATTGGTATAGAAGAAATCCACGGGTTTTTATCCTCTGTGAAAACAAAAAAAGAACCTTTCCGAAGCATCATGTCCTTAGACCCATATTTGGAAGTCATAATACCTTCAAAACATATATGGTGGTTTAGCTTGGCAGTCCATATAATGACATGTCTTTCTGAACTTAGCTCCTTCATAGTCAAGAAATTTAAAGAAAACACAATAAAATACATAACCCAGATATTCCGTGAATTTTCCATCTTTACGTGGCTTCTATAACTATTTGTATTCTGTCTCTTTAAAGACTTACCTTTTCTTTGTTTATTTGTGTTTGTTTTTCAAGACAGGGTTTCTCTGTGGCTTTGGAGCCTGCACTGGAACTAGCTCTTGTAGACCAGGCTGGTCTCGAACTCACAAGGATCTGCCTGCCTCTGCCTCCGGAGTGCTGGGGTTAAAGGTGTGTGCTACCACACCTTGAAGTCAACAGAGGTCAGTCTGCCTTTGCCTCCCAGGCGTTGGGATTAAAGGCATGTGCCACCACTGCCTAGTTACCTTTTTTTAAGGCATTGTTCATTTTATTACTTTCTCTCTATATTTTTCTTTTTCTCTCCTAAGCCTACGTACATCCATACAACAGTGTGACCTATTTATAGGTCTTTTATGTCTGAATCTGTAATTTTATGAATCTGTAATTCTTCCCTATCCAGGAATATTTCTCAAAATGTTAAGTACATCTTAAAAACTCATCTTGTGCTATGTAGGAGAAATATGGTACAGCCTGTTTACAGTCTAAACCTTAAGTGCACTTTTGTTATGATAATTAAGGCAGCTCCCACCTAAGATCAGCACATTCTAGCATGGTGGAGCCTAAGCCTAGCCAAGCTGCTCCTCCTGAGCCAGATGTGCCCCTTAGCCATGCAGCTCCAGGCACACAATGCACATAGTGAACCCAAATTGCCATCAAGCAAGCAAGCCACAACATTCCATTCAGAAAACCCCTCTGAAATGATCTGTCTCCCGCCAGAGCCAGAGGCCATGCTGGTGGCACAGACTGTAAACTGGTATTTCAAAACTGCCACTTTCTAGTAGACCTGATCCCACCACCTACCCAAGCAGGAAGAGCTGAGTCCCGGTCTCAGCTGCTTACTTCCGACCCCCAAGTAGGCCCCAAAACATCCAGATCCACAAAAGCCATTGAAACGCTTTATAGCTGGAGTTTGAGCTGGCGGCACAGACAGAAAGCCCCGTTTTAAAACTGCAACTGCAGTGTTGCTTTGCTGAGTCAGGAAGTCTCTCTAAAAAGAGCTATAGCAAGCCACCAGCTGTGCTAAACTTTATCTAGAATTCCTTTTAAAGCCTCCTCAGGTTTTTTAAATGGATTTAACCGGCCACGTGGGCACCAAACTGTTGTAAATGGGGAAGAAGGTGCGTGTTGTATATTTTCAGAACCCAACTCCCAGCCCCCAGCTGCTGGCCCACTCAGCTGCTGGGTGCTTACTTATGCCCAAAATAACCACATGAGAACGGTTTCATTTAAACTCTGCCTGGCCCATTATCTCTAGCCTTTTCTTGGCTAGCTCTCACATCTAAACTAACCCATTATAAAAGTCTGTGTGTCACCACGAGGTGGTGATCTTACCAGACGGTTCTAAGGTACATCCATCTGCCGCGGAAGCCTCATGGCAACTGGCCCTGACCCAGTCTTCTTCCCAGTGTCCTCTTCCTCTTTTCCCCACCTATCTAAGTCCTGCCCTATCAAATGGCCCAGGCAGCTTCTTTATTTGACCAATCAAAGCACAGAAATAAAGATGGACCCTCCTACAGAAAAACTTATTCCAAACCTTTGCAAAGGAAAAGCCATCCAGATACTAGCAGCTTACAGAAAACTAGAAGGAAAGTAAACACAAAGAAACTCTCCATTATATAATATAATTGAAATGGTAAAAACATAGAACAAAGACGAGGTGTTAATTTAGGCATGGCTGTGCATACCTTCATTTTAGCACTTAAAGGTTGAGGTAGTAGAGACCATGAAGCCAGTCTGCTGCTATACAGAATTATTTCCAGGTCAATCAAGACTATACCATGAGGCATGATCTTGAAACAAAACAAACAGACAGCCAACCAAAAGAAAAAGGCACAGAAAGCACAAAAGAAAGAAAACAAATAAAAAGCAGAAAAAGTAACTTAAAAATGAAAAAAACCAAACACACAACAGAAGAATAAAGTCACTTAAAAAGCCAGACTGATCATTCCATTACTAGAAACCATTATGTGGTAGAAACTTTTAAAGCTAAAAAAGAACATTTGCAGGATACTCAACATCCCACTCTTATGTTCAAGATTTAATTATAATAGGAAGCACTTTCTTACACTTCAGTGTTTATATGTATTGGCAGTTCTTTGAATCTGTGTAAGTAATTAAGTATTTTTTTTTCAGATGGAACATAGGATTCCAGGTTTCATCAGTAATGACTACGACTACCACAGAGAATGAAATCTTAGAGCTTTTAATTAAATCATTAGTTTCCAAAAAAGGAGAACATTTTCTGTGCATTTATGAGGATCTAATGTAGATCCCAGCACATCCATGTGCATGCAATCCTCTCAGATACGCCTATAATCTGTGGAGGGAGACTGCTCTCTTGTTTCCTGACTACTCAGACCTAAATAATCATACAGAATATATATAAATTACAACACTGTTTGGACAATAGCTTAGGTGTATTCCTACCTATGTACTTACAGAGGATTATGGGCATCGAAGAAGCTCCTCATGGAGTTCATTATTCATTTGGGCAAGAAATTGCTCTTGCCTGTACTGATTTATGTTATGCTGTATGAACTCGACTTGCGTGACCCACAGAAAAATGACTGTTGAACTTGCCTAAACGTGAGACCAAAATTCAGTGTTCCTGCTTCATGAGTCTGTAAGACATTCTGCAGGACACAGAAAAAAAGTGACTGACAAGATGGCAATATAGGCAGTACTGTCTTTGAAATTTCCTGCTTCATGGAAAAGTCTGTGGGACAGTATGGGCCTATAGGCTGAAGATTGGATGCTCCAACTTTACAGAACTTTGGGTGACTGTCAAGGCAGTGAGATGCCTCTGTCAATTCAAGAGTATTGGAAGTAGCTTGTAATTCACTTCCTGTTTACTTAGGTAATATTATTTCCTTTTGGGATCTTTGATGGAGTTGAAGAATAGATAGCAATTGTTATAGTTTTTCTTAGTTATGATAAAAGATAAAGTAGATATAAATATTGTAACTATAGTTCTTGCTTGATAACTGTCTTGCTATATGCAATTTTACTGTGTTAAAATTAAAACCTGCCTTTTTATTTAAACATAAAAGGGGAAATTTTGTGGGAAGTCCTTTTGTATATGTGTTACTTTTATCTTTTATAGGTTAAAGAATAAAGAAATTGCTTTAAGCCAGTGGCTTAGCAGAGTATAGCCGGGCTAGAAGATGTGTGTGTATGTGTGTGTGGGTGTGTGCATGTGTCTGTGTGTGTGTTTAGAGAGAAAGAGAAGGCAGAGTTAGTGAGAAGCCATGTAGCTCTGCCATAGACAGATATCAGTTGGAACCTTGCCGGTAGGCCATGAGCCTCATGGTAAAATATAAAAAAAGTAGAAATAGGTTAATTTAAGATATAAGAGCAAGCAAGCAATATGATTAAGTGATTGGTCAAACAGTGACTTAATAATATAGTTTCTGTGTGATTATTTTGGAAGTCTTTGCAGCCAGGAATGAACAAGTAGCCTCCTACAATAAAAAACATTGAAACATCATCCTTTATTTCATCTACCAAAATGAAGTTAAACTAGATATCAACAACAATGCAAACTACTGGAAATATACAAATTCAGAGATTAAACAACATTTAATAATTATACTAATTATAATCAGTTGTTTGATTGCACTTCCTAATCACAGTATTGCAGCAAGTGGTTAGCTGTTTGGAATTTTTTTGTTTTCTTAATTATAAAATAATTAAGAAATAATTAAGCAACTTCCTAAACTCTAGAAATTACAGAGATATCTGTCCACCTGGAAAGTCATCCTAAGTTATTCTGTAATGTTGGGGCATCCCTCTTCAGCCTATAGAACTAGAGAGTCTGGCAGATTTTTCAGTGAAGCGGGAAATCTGAAAGACTGTCCCCTTTCATATCTAATATATATGATAGTAGCTTTGTGAACTTAACCTGTGACTAGACACCTAAAGTCTGTTTTTTGAAAGGGAATAAGTAGTCTATATTTTCAATGCCTCATCTTATATATTCCTTTCCAAGCTTTTATATAGTCTATAAAGTACTACAAAGGATAATCTTAGATTAAATATTCTTATGAATTGTTTAAATATTTTATTAATTAAAGTTTTCTTAAATATTTGCCTTTTGGAAAAATAGTTATATCTTTTGAAAAGATTTACTTATGCATGAATAACACACTTCAGTCACTTGTCTTTCCTTAGCAGTTCTATCTGAAAACACTCTACACATCATTACCAAACTCTACAAGAGTGCTGGAAAGCTCACAATTCATTTCATGCTTAAAAATTAATGAAAAATAAATTATGTATTATGAAGAAGTGAAGTACCATACTAGATCTATGTGATATGGGAGCAAACTCCTGGACTACTAAGTGCACTCAGTAATTCATCACTCCCTTTGGCTGACAGACATGATCAAATCGTTATTCTGCTTGGAAAGAAACTTACCCTTCCTGGAATTGGAGGATATTTGAAATGTGGTGATATGTTATATTTTCTGTATTCAAAAATGTTTTCAGAATTTCCAGAAATTCCACTTGAGTGATAAACTTAATAGCATAATTATGTAAAAATAGATTTCAAGAGACATGATAACTTTTCACTGAAATTTTAATGCATTCCGTGGATTGATTATAATGCAATATTCCAAGTTCATTTCTTAGCCTGGGCATTATACAAAGTCCATAATCTAGGATTTAAAACCAGCATAAGAGACAGGGAATTGAGTTTTGTGTTTGCTTTTAACAGTGCTTTTAACACTGAGTGTAAGAACAGTAACTGTATCTTTGTTGTCTACAGGAGCTGTTTTAGTGCAGAACAAATATCAGAGAGTATGATGTGTTTTTCAGGTATTTTACTTCTGAGAAGAGAATGTATAATTCTCCAATTAGATGATAAAAAAACAACCTGATTAGCTATAATTGTTCCTAATAATGAAACAGTAGGGAAAGGTTTGTTTTTAGACAGTATCCAAGATAAGTACAATTTTCATTGTTTTTTAGGTATTATATGAGTGATTTTGAGATTACACTTGTGTCTGTTTATATTAATTAGCAGAATATATTAGATATTCATTTATGCTATACTTTATATACTATGGCACAGAGCAGTGTATTATTAGACAGAAGACTGTTAGATATATGTGGTTGAAGGCATATCATTAAGACTGTTTATTAGCAGTAGGTTTATTCATTCAAATTGTAAATGAACTTATTTATGTTAGATGTTACCAAATTCTCTTGTAAGTTCTTAGGTTTTGCATTTTATACAATGACATAGTACCAGGTCTTTCCTAGACAGATTTGATAAAAGAATATATTCGTACTTTTAAATTAATCCCAGCCTGATAAGAGAGAACAGTATTAAATATTTGAACATGCATTTGGGATCTTGGAATGCAGCTCAGTGGTGATTTGGTTATTATATTTATTGCCCTCACTAATCCCTAGAACTGTATAAAAGATACACAAACATTCTCTGAGGGAGATTTTATGCAATCTTTTATATGCTTTAACAAATAAATCGTCTGTTTATATCATTTTTATATTTTTTCCTAATGAGTTTTTAGATAACAAAATATTTAAAATCTCCTGTTTTATTGTGTTAGTGTTTGTTTATTTTGCATATTATTGTGTTAGTATTTATATGTATGTCTCCTTAAGCTTCCTGGTCAACCTTTTGCTTTATAAACTTAAGAGCTGTGTGAGAGCTTGGCTCCTGGCTAAAATCTTGTGTTAAATCTTTCATATTCAACCACAGGAAAAAACAAAGTTTTATCTAACATCGTTTGAAAGGCAGCCATTTTTACACATTTATCTTAAAATCTCTTGGTAGTTTTTCATTTACTTTTCTTTGATGCTCCTTATTAAATTTACTTTGCATGTATTTTCCCTTGGGTGAATTAAAAATCATTTTTCATTTTACAATTTTGTTTATTTATTTGATTTCTTTCTATGAGTTAATAAATTCTCTTACTCCTTGCTACTTGACTATATTTAATTCTCTTTCAATTTCAACTTACAACTTCATTTTCATCATTTACTTTAAACTAAAAAAGAAAATTCCTTCTGTGGAGTACCCTGGTATTCAAGGGGAGGGAGTGGAGGACAGCAGGGAAACATGTCTCACTGAATCAGCTGAGTTTGTTCATATGGGCTCACAGACACTGAGACAGCAAGAATGGAGACCTTTCTGGGTGTACGTTATCTCTCTTAGCTTGATGTTTTTTTGTGGGACTTCTAACAGTGAAAGCAAGTATATTTATGACTGAAAAACAAATTGTGTGTGTTCACTTGTGTATATTTATGTGCATATGTGTGGGTGGTGGTGCATGCCTGTGTGTTGAGGCCTGAAGAGTTGCATCAGTTGTCTCTGTAACTCTGCATATTTCTTTTGTGGTAGAGTCATTCTGATGTTTTGGGTAGAATATACAACAAAAACACCTTAGATCAAGTATCTACCTAATGCAACAAATACACCTGCCATATAAAGACCTGCAGGCTGTCACTCCAGCCAAAAAAAAAAAAGTTATGTTTTAAAATTAAAAAGCAAGAATAGGATTGAATTCTCTCACCTTTAGTCATGGTAGTGCATATTCACCTCTATAGACCACATTAATTTCCAAAATACCACACCCTAAGTCAGGATTTCTTGTTTGTATACACACCTGTTGTCAACAACTTTGAAAGTGCAAAAATAAGCTCAAACTATCCTACCTTTACTTAGTCACGGTGGAACAGAACTCATATCTGAGCCCCCACAGGCTGGCTTGTGTTTTTGATCTTACCTGTTCTGACAGGTGAATGGTGGTATCTCTGAGTCATTTTGATTTATATTTCCTTTATGGATAAGGATGTTGAAAAATTCTGTATGTATTTCTCTACCATTTGAGATTCTTCGTAGAAAATTCCCTGTTAAAATCTGTACACCATTTTCAAACTGGATTATTTAGTGTTTTGCTATCTACATTTTTAGCTCCTTTTGTATTTTTGAGATCAGCCCTTTGCCTGATGTGGGGTTGGTGAAGATCATATCCATTCTGCAGTATGCCCTTTTTTGCCTTATTGACAATGTTTTTTGCCTTACAGAAGCTTTCCAGTTTTAGGAAGTCTATTTATTAATTTTTTTCTCAGTGTCTATGCTACTAATGTTATATTCAGGAAGTTATCTCCTGTGCCGATGCATTCAAGGCTATTTCATGCTGTGGAATAATGGTCTTGTACACTCTAAAGATTTGTAACTGGTATTGGTTTAATAGAATGCTAATTGGCCAGTAACCAGGCAGGTGTATAGATGGGATGACCAAACTGAAGTATTTTCGGAAGAGAAACAAAAATCAATATACATTCGCAGCTAGATTCAGAGTAAGCAAGTTGAGAATGACTTACTGAGAAAATATACCAAGCCATGTGATTAAACATAGATAAGTATTAAGGATTAATTTCAGTTGTAAGAACTACTTAGTAATAAACCTGAGGAATAGGCCAAATAGTTTATAATTAATATAAGCCTCTGTATATTTATTTGGTATTCAATTGCTGTGAGGCCAGGTAGGACAGAAACTTTCTTCTGCAAATGACATCCAACATTTGGCAACTATAGCCACATGACTCCTTAAAGCCTGGGAAGAAATTTTAGACATAAAAAAGCATATTAAAGCATGGCTTCTTAGTAACACTATTTCTTGGGTTGGTTCTGCTTGCTATATGCAAGTAGAGGTGTGACTCCTTTAAGAGAATGTTCCTGATTCAGAGTTTGTAGGAAAATCCAAGTGGCTCTTTTAAGAAGCCCTGCTCCCAAACACCTATATGGTGTTCATGACTCAGCAGTAGCAGCAAAAACCACGTGGTTCAAAATGGCAGCTTCATGGTTCTCCAGCACAAACAGTTCTGTCTCTTTTGGGAGGTTTGGCTATGGGGCACTTGTATGTCCACTCAGGATTGGGAGGAAAATAGTTAAAACCATTCCCAGCTGTGGCAGAATCAGGTATGCGAGGAGTGCCCAGAGCATGGTGGATTCCCGCCACCATATACAGAGATATTCCAGGATGTGCAGCACACTGCATGGCAGATCTAGCTTTTCCTCAGATAAAAAGGGTATATATATATTGCATGATGCTTCGAGAGTTGAAGTGTAGAGCATGGCTTCTACCGGGTAGTGTCAAAGGCAGCGATAATGCCTCCACCATGTTGGATTGGGTGGAGCCAATAGGCAGGGCCAAGTTGATCCTAGTCATACCCACTTAGCATTAAAATAAAACAGCGCTTCTGGTCAGAAAAAGATTACAGATATGCAATAAAGGCAGATTCAGATGAAAAAGGCCCCTAAATGGGTAACATTATTGGGTAAAATGTACATAGGTTTGAGAGAGCTGAAAAAGAGTATAGAGCCAGTTATAATATA
>JAQHUG010000108.1:5912275-5963799 GCA_028555095.1 Dicrostonyx torquatus
ACAACACACACACCTCTCCCCTATATACAACAAGGGGGGAATTATGGAGGTCTGTACTTTATAGGCAGTGAGTCAGATGCATATGTGCAAATTTGGGCTTACACTGCTCTTTGGTTATATATGGTGATGTGCATGTAGGGCTGCCATCTTAAATGATGGGTCCTGTGTTAAGCACCAGCTTTATTTCAGGACTGACTTAAGTCCTGACACCTAATCAGTGCCCAGCAAGGAACTGAACTAAATTTTCCTGGCACCTCCATCATTCAGTGCCCTCTCTGCTGTAGACTGAGAGAAATAAGCTGTGCTTTCAGCTTTTAGAACAAACGCAAAGGAAGGAGAATTTATTTAAACACTCTTGCATTTTTCCTTATTTTTCTCTCCTTTTTAATATTCATCCTTGACTCAGGATGGTCAGTGTAATTACACTTAATGTAAAAATCATCTGATGAAGCAGTCTATCAAAGCAATACAGTCCTCAAGCTTTGATTTTTTGGAAGATGGGTGATTACGAAAAATATGTTTATGGATACTCTATGAGAGTGGGTAGGTTTGTGCAGATGGACTGGGAGATGGAACAATTAGAGAAGGAAATGGGGAATTATCATGATGCAAGTAGCTGCTGAAATTAATGTACATATCAAGTTAGAAGTCTACATTAACATAATCCTCAGGAGCAAAGAAACTAAAAAGCCCATTCATTAACTAGCTAAGTTAAAATTCAAGAGCCATTGTTGATATGGGATGAGTATGTAAATTTTGATTGAAATTTCAAAACCAGAAGTAAACCAACTTCTCTGTTAGGCTAAATACACGCAATACATTTTTCCAAAATATAAATATAATTTAAGTATACTGAATCAAGGTTGGAGGCTGTTGCAGCTTTCCTCCCTCCCCCTCGCACCCAGCACAGGCTAGCCTAGAGCATGTAGTCTCCCTGCCTCAGGTGCAGTGCTGAGGTTTCAGAATGCACTTCTAGCATGTGTTTTCATCATCATTTCTGGTCTTGTGGATAACTAACATCATTTTCTCTAAATTGTCTCCTCCAAGTACAATGGTTCCCTCAAAGTCTTTTACTTTTTAATTGTTTCTAGACCCATAGTTTGATTTTGCAGCTGTGTCCTGTTCTTTTAATTGACTCTTGTTACAAAATGAGCAAAACATTCCGAAAGATGTTGTAGTTTTAATTAGTATACTCTTTTCCTAGGACCAGTCCGTGTTTCAGGAATCTTCACAGCTGGCTTTCTGATCAAGTACCCACTCCTTGGCTTTGATAAAAGACTTTATACAGTCTCAAACATGTAAGGCTTTCTCCGGGGAGTCTTCCACTCTGTGCTTTTTTATAGCTCTTGTTTCCTTTAGCCAGTTACTGAATTCCTCTTTGCTGCTTTGGCCTGATTTACCTTTTTATGTGATCTTTTGTTTCCAGCTAGCCTTTCCTTTTGCATTGTAGTATATTCTGGTCCTCCTAGATAATTATGCCCTAACTCTCACTCAGGAAGAAGAAATAAGTACAGGGCAAATTTATCAGAGAGAATTCAAGGACTTAGTCTCCCAAGTATTTGAAAATGCAGGTATACAACTATTTCTACAAGAGACTCCTCTTTTATTGTTTTACTTTTGTTAATTCCTTGGGAACTTCATACCATGCATTCCAAATTCCATTTATGTCTCCAATTCCATTGCCTTCTTTCCTTGCAACCTTGCCCCAAAAAACAAAACAAATTTGAAAAGAAAACCCCAAAACCAAACAAAATAAAGAAGCAAAACAACAACAAAAATCAAAACAAAAGAAGGAGAGAAAGAGGAGGAGGAGGAGGGGAAACAGGAGGAGAATCTTCTCCTGGAAGGTGTAGTGTGGTTCATTCACTCATATCATTTTCTCTTTAGTCTGTTCATCTTTACCTGCAACTGTTCTTTACCGGGAATCACTGGTCTGGCTGGAGGCCTCTGGCTTCTGCTGTACCATGATAATGGACTCTCACTAGGGCTCCTCTTGGGTATCCTGTTGTGCTGTGTTGTGTCATAGGTATCCTGTAGTTTTAGATCTGTATGTTTGTCCCCTTCACCTACTCCAACAGTTCATAGATTAGGTTGATATTTGGGTGAGCCAACTCATTGCTCTTGTTTGGGCCTTGGTGTCAGCTGGGATGGTCAGTTTGACAGCTTTCTCTCATCACCACAACTCAGGGGAGCTCTCCAGCACTGCCTCAGCAGACTCACCTAAGGAGGCTACTGCAGGGAGCAGTGCCAGTTCCCCTGCTCTTGAGTCTTTAGATAAAGGTCACCACACTCAGTCCACCAGGGCCAGTTCTATTGTTCTGAAAAAAAAAATCCATAATGTAAAAAGTTTCTGGAAGAAGAATTTACAGTTTTTTAGTCATATTCTCAGGGCATTTGGTGATTTTTTTAGAGGCAAATTATTCTTTCCATAGACATCGCTGTAAAAAAAATCAGATAAATAACTATTTCTGTGATTATTTAGCTTATCTTTAATTCTACAATTAAATATATGTTATTTTTCAGTTTTAACTATTGTGTATATTTTAATTACTCTATTTTTATTCTATTCTATTCTATCAATTCTCTTAGAAAAAAAAAAGCATAAAGTAGTGAAGACTCTTTCAAGATGGTTATTACTAGATGTTAAGATGCACCCACCTGATTTCCCACTTGATGCAAAGTATCTAAACTTGAATTTAAATAAAATTTCTTTGTTCAATAAAAATTATGTATTTTATTATGTGGTAAGTTGTTTTAAAATTTGCATATCGCTTTATATTGTTATAGGAAAAAGAATGCTTTTGCTTTTAGGTAAATATATGCCTCCTAATTTTAACAATATATTGATTTTGTAGTATACTGTGACACAAAAGTTTCAGACAAAAAATATTGAATATATACTTCAAAGGTAAATTGTATTTTCCCCAAAATGATAAAGTACAGGATGTAATATTAAGAAAACAGTAAATAATATAGGCAATTTAAACAAAGGGATAGTAAATACCAAGTTAGTGACCATTTTTATAGTGCAGAGTCTGAGAGACACTTGATAGTTGAACAAACTTTGATCTAGTTACCTCTCTCTCTCTCTCCCTTGTCCTCATCTTCACTTATTCTGCTTAAAGTAGTTGTGGAAAAAATATTGAGAAATTATTTAAAAGAGAATCATTCAACCTTGCCTGTTCCATCTTCAGTAACAATCTTGCAGGCATGTCGACTTGTATAGGCAACCAAATCGCTGAGTAGTGCAACATTGTTGTCATAGTGAAAGGACAGTTTTCCAACACTTCCTCCTTTGTTTCTGGCTCTTATAATCTTTCCTACTCCTATTATGCAGTGCTCTCTGAACCCTGGGTGTGGAGGCCATGGTATAAATGTAATATTTGGGTATGAACATGCCACAGTTATTGATTCCCTGCACGTTGTCTGGCCAGTTTCTCAACAATGTTTGTAACAAGAATGGAGGAACAGGTGGTCTCCACACTCTTGCATGATTAACAATTTTATGTGCTAACAACCCTGTCCTAAACATATCTCTTTGCTGTGAATATTGACCTGCCAGTTCTTGCTTGTGTTTGACCCACCTCTTTTCTTTTCTTCTACTGCAATAGTTCTTGGATATTTATCTTTACTATTGCAACTAATTCCCAGCGCTAAATATCTTTGAAAACACATTTTTCCAATGCCAATGTAAACACTCTGTGGTAGTATGTGTGAAATGTTTGAGCTTACATTTCAGCTAATAGGAGATTATCTGAAGATGTTTGATAAGAATAGTAAATTTCCTATTTTGAGTATAAATAGAAATTTATACTACCCACATATATGTTTAAAGATAGACAAATAATATATAGAGTAATACATTTTCACGCATTTAATAAGTAGAAAATCCCCTCTGTAACCCTTGTGAAATGAACTTGTGATAATCTACATGGACAATTTGATATTGAACTCTGTGTGCTTTGCCTATCAAGCCAAAGAAAGCTGTAGCTCACAAAGAGGCCAATTTTCCTGCCAAAATCAGGTGACAACATGGGGAACAAGGATAGTTGAAATGATTGTTTAGAACCTAAAGAAAGATCAGAAAACTTTCCAGGAAACAGAACTGGGCAGAATGATATTAACAGTGAAACAGTGACTTCTAATTGCAACATGGGAAAACACACAAAGGAGCAAGCACCACATGCTGAATATTCAGCAGAGTCTGAGACTTTCCCCAGCACAACAGCAAGCAAAGTTCCGAAGGGATAAAATGTATAGTCAGAGTCCTTTCAAGTTTTCCTGCAAACCTACACAACAACCAATCCATAACAACGTCTTGGTAATATCTTATGTGTTTATATACGAATTATTTGATTTCTTGATAAAATAGGAGCCTTACTTCCTGGTGAAAATACCATAACTCAGAGACTCCACAATGTATTTACATGTCTAGTATTTTGCTAGAAATTACGAGATAAAATACAGAAAAAGTGATGCATAATAAAGTTAAACAAATATGCATAGATAATCAAAATGATATAGTCTACAATGGATATAAAAGAAGACTCCATAGAAGTCATTTATGGGGCCAGAGAGATGGTTCAGCTGTTATAAGAATGGACTGACTTGCTGAGGCTCCAGTTCTGCTCCCAGGACCCGCCACAGAGGGCTCCCAAACACTTGTACTTCCAGCTCTGGGGCAG
Source organism: Dicrostonyx torquatus (assembly GCA_028555095.1). Lineage (NCBI taxonomy): Eukaryota > Metazoa > Chordata > Mammalia > Rodentia > Cricetidae > Dicrostonyx > Dicrostonyx torquatus. The sequence goes on from JAQHUG010000108.1 coordinate 5,916,961, forward strand.
AAAAGGTTCTTTTCTGATTCTGGGTACCTCTACTCACTCCTTCTATTATACAGATACATAATTAAAAACATAAAAATCTACACAAATATGTTTAAAAGAGACTAGAAAATTAAAAAATAATGCCCATACTTTACTAACAGCAGCTTTCAGCAGAAGATTGAAAACAATGTAAAATAAAACTCTAGATTTGGAATGTAACAGAAATAAAATGAGAATTTTGCTAGACAAAAATTAAGGTGGGACATTGTAGGAGAGAGGTCTGTAAAGATGGACATATTGTCAGTTATTCTGTTTAAATACAGAGAAAATCAGAAAGACTGATGTTAAGGCTCCTTCAAAGAATATTTTATTTTGGAAAGATATATAGGAATAATATTTACAAAGTCACTTTTGTGATAAAATGGCAACTTTATAAATTCAATACATTTGGTAAATTGCAAACAGAATAAGTATTAATAAGTATTAAAGTATTAAGACTAAGTATACAAAGACTAGTTATATAATAAGTACAATTATGAAAAGGGTAAGTGTATGCAAAAATATATTGCTGTCAAATTCCTGAAACCAACGAAAATTATTTAGTAATAATAAGAAAAAGATATGAACATGGATGTTCAATGATCAAAACAACTAGAGATATTTTTTCATCAGAAATCATAAATCACACATGAAAACAGAGCAACACATTTAAATGAAGTAGCAAAATAATCAGCCACTCCCCTACTACCAGAAATTCAAATGATAAGTTCAGAACTTGGTCTTACCAAATGAAATTTACCTAAGTTCAATTTTCAGATAAACAACAATTAAAGAAATTTGTCATCAGAGAAAACAGTAGGATGTGAAGTAACTTTTGAACTCTTCTTGGAAAATGAAATTTACCATAGTACACAAAAATACATGTTAAAATTTAATTCCTGCTTATGTTAAAAAATATTCTTATCTAAATAGAAACAGGACAAACAGACCTATGGAGGAAGGCTTAGAAATTCCTTAATGTGACCATTGTTCAGCAAGTCTCAAACTTAGGGAAGTGTCTTTACACATACACTTATTGGCTCATGGTATCATACAAAGATCGTTAAACATTTTTAAGAATACTGATTTAAAAATTAATAGCTGATTTTATGATTGTTTGAGGAGTATCAGTTTAATGCTTTTGAATTTTCAAGAACATAACATGTTTTGCCAATCCAATTTGTATATTTATAAATAAGAAAACTTGGGACAAGATGGCTCAGTGGGCAAAGGTACTTGCTTTCAAGGCTGACAACCTGACCTCAGTCACTGAAAACCAAGTGTGAAGCTATTCCTCCCATTTGTTCTCTAGCTTGTACAAATGCACCACAGCTTTCATTTTAACACAGTAAAATTACATATAACAAAACAGTTATCAAGTAAGAATTACAGTTACCATATTTATATCTATTTTATCTTTTTTCATAACTAAGGAAAACTATAACTATACATTCTTCAACTCCATCAAAGACTCCAGAAGGATATAATATTACCTAAGTAAACAAGAAGTAAGCAATTTCCAAACTCTGGAAATGACAGAGACATCTCACTGCCTGGACAGTTACCCAAAGTTCCTCTGTATTGTTGGGGCATCCATCTTCAGCCTACAGGCCCATAGCATCCAGCAGACATTGCCATGAAGCAGGAAAATTCAAAGACAGTTCAGTCACTTTGTTTTTTGTCTTGTAGAATGTCTTGCATACTCTTTTACAAATCAGGAACCCTGAAGGATCATCTCACCTTTTAGGCAAGTTCAGCAGTCCTCTTTCTGCGGGTTCTTTGTATCCATTTAAGCAGTCCAGGCAAGAGCAGTTTCTTGCCCAAATGGCTAGCAAACTTCGTAAGGAGCCTCTTTGATGCCCATCTTCCTCTTGAAGTAGCTTGATGCTGCCAGGAGCAGATGTGTCTCATTGTCATGAAAAGCCCTAAGTTATTAAAACATTAAATGCCATATTCTGTGTTAAAATGAAAGCCTTTCTTTTTTGTTTAAACAGAAAAAGGGGAAATGTAGGAGGGTCCGTCTTCTGTATTTCTGTGCTTTGATTGGTTAAATAAAGACTCCACCTTGCTTGTAGGATAGGTCAGCTCTTAGGTGGGTGGAGTTCTGGGAAGAGAGAAGGAAGTGGCCAGACGCCACTAGCTGCCGTCACAGATGGATGCAGGTTAGACCTTTCTGGTAAGTCACCACGTGGTGACTTACAGACTTTTATAATGGGTTAGTTTATGAGGTGAAGGCTAGCCAAGAAGAGGGTGGTGATGATGGGCCAGGCAGAGTTTAAATGAAAAAAAAAACCAGTATTTACTTATTAAGATTTTTAAAAAAGATTAAAGATTAGTACAAGATCATACAAATATAATGCTTGGTTTGATTTTCCATTCCCATGTGTGTTTTTATTTGAGAAGCATGCACCTGTCATTGTTGCTAAACTCTGATGCATCTTGAAAAAAAATTCAATTTTGTTCCATTTTGATTGACTTGGGAAAAAGGAACAAGTGAGAGTGATGTAATATTGTTAAGATCTGGTAAAGTCTCATTGCTGTCTCAGCGGTCTAGCTGTTTAGCTTTGTTCTTTAAATACTTACCTGCTAATGTGACCTGTCTGTTATATGTTTGCAGAAGTAATCTGATAACATTCATTCTTCTTTCTTGTTGATGAAACTATGTACTAACACACAATAAATTTATTTATGAATTTTCATAATAAAAGAAGAAAAATTTTAAAGAAAAAAAAATGCACCACAGCACACAAAAGTCCTTCATATGCACACATGTGCATGCTGGCACACGTACACACACACGCAAACACACCTACAAATAAAGACATTAAAATTATACTACAACCTCCTTTCTGTAGAAGCTTATAAATAAGATTAGCATATTTTATGTGTTTGTACTACATCAAAATTTATGTACATTGCATATAGAAATAGAATTCACTGGTAACTGGATGCATCTCTATGTATTGTTTCTGCTTCCTCAGTAAGGTAACCTGTTTCTATATATTTATTATGTGTTTAGCATCCAGTTGAAATAAATTTTTTACATTGAGTTTGATCTTTGATTATTTTGTTCTAGGCTTAAAGATTCAATAACCATCAGTGTTTAAATCCATAGCCTTCTTTAAGAACCAATACTAATGCTCTTCACAAGAAAGACTCTAGATACTAATTGTTTCAATAATTATATAATTATTTTATATTTCGAAGTGTTATGAATATTTTATGTGTGAAGAAAATATAATTCTCACTAAGAAAGTCTATAGTCTTAATAGCTAACTCCTACTTGCTTGCATTACAGAGGAAACCATTTTGTGTGTACTTGCTCTAGGAAATCCTACAGCCAGTAGTTACCTGCCCACTGGGGCATGGCTTCTTATACTATTTCTGTTGATGTAGAGCATACATCCAGCCTATTTTCCAGCTGAGGAATTCTGTTTCTGATCTCCGTTCCAGCAGAAGATTCTGATTTGTGAGTCTACCCCTTAATAAATAACTGTCTATTTCTCAATTCTGAGCTAGTATGGGATATCTTTTCAGCATCCTTTTTCTTGTTGTTCATTAAAATACCATATTTTAATTTATTACATACTCACAATTTAAAAGCAATAAATAATAGCAGCCTTAGCTCATCTTAATTTTCCAATGGTCCATTCTCATAGCCTTATGGTCTTAATACTAGGGGAGTCATCAAAGAAAGGACAGTGGGAAGATCAGAAGTAAATAAAATGGATAAAACCAAAGCTGGGTAACTGAGAGTTGGCAGCTATTGTCCAACATTATTAACTACATCTTTCATTAGGAGAAACATTTGACATATTTGACATATGTTTCATGTGATGGTGATTTCAAATGGAATTTCATTAAAGTATATAATTGCATACAATAACTACATAGTTTTACTTGAGAATACTTTTAGAGTAACTCATTAAAATACTTGCCCATAAGAAACCATGTGCCTAAGGTCACATGGCTCTGAAAAATTAACATGTGTGCTTAAAGTCCCCCTCCTTTTGTGGAACAACTGTCTTTGTTATTTTCTTTCCACAGGTGCCTTTATTGCGCTGTTGTTCTGATTGTCTGATGCTTGTTTGCCTTTTCAGGATTTCTACACATTTTTTTTCCTACCAAAAATAGTAGTAGCTTAGCTTTACAATCATGATATTAAATATTGTAGCTCTCACATTATACAAATATGATACATATATAGTTAAGAGAAAATAATGAAACATCTCAAGCATACACAGTATTTGAAGTTGTACACCACTTTTTTTTTCTTTCTTTTTAAAATGTGTGTATGGCACTTGCATTACAAAAGAAAATTTTATGTAAAAAATCAAAGTAGATCCTCAATTATGACTGATCATATAATTTTAAAAATACTTTGTAGGTACTCAATAGACTTAAGTGGTATATAATTTATGAATTCAACAAAAATATTTTTTCTTATGAAAATAAAGCCAGATGTAGTGTACACTATTCTAATCCCAGCACTCAGGAGCCAGAGTTCAGTTTTGTCAACATAGTGAGTCTAGGATAGCCAGGACTACAGAGATAGAGCCTATCTATAAATAATAAATAAATAAATAAAATATACATTTAAAATTATCACTTAAGATGAACATTAACTATGTACCATTATTCATATGTGTATTCTTTCTAGTGAACATAAAGAAATCTTAAAATTACCCTGGACATTTGGAATAGTGCTCCTTGTATTTCTCAGATTTACAACTTGAAATGCCATCTTGGAAATCACCCAGCTCAATTTCCTGCTTCTGCTGCTGCACTGTTTGGAGTGACATCCCAAAAAGTGTTTGTTCATTTATATATTTATTTGCTTATAACTGCAAAAGAACTCTCTTACAATAGGCAGTGTGTTCTTATTATTGAAATGAACTGTTGGTTTGATATCTCTATTACATATCTTCCAATAATTGATGATTTTCTCCCTGGGTGTATATCCAAAATTGAAAAATGAATCCTCCTCTGTTTCACTCTCTCTAGGTTCTTTATTCACACACCAAACTTCTACTTGAACTGTCCAGCCTCTCTGCCATTTTCTGTCCTGATATAGCACATCATTGTACTGTGCCTTTTCACATTTCTGTTAGTCAGTGTGAATTTTAAATCATAGCCTCTCTAAATAAACATAAGATGTTAAATGCCTTTTTCACTTAGAAGGAGCATTGTGCATTTTTGGATACATGGTTTTAATATATTTTAACATAGAATTGATTATGATAAGAAGCAGCAGATTTCATAACTAATATATCTTTATGATCATTACATCCAGTACTCTACTTAATTAATTTCCTTATTTTCCAGATAAAAATATTGTATGCATTATGGACTGATAAGCTAAAAACTGAATATATGGTTTTATTCTGAAAGCCCATAGAAACCAGTAGAGGGCATACAAGAAACATTTATTACACAGGGAAAAGAGAACTATTCATTGAATAAAAAAAAATGATCTCTCCCCAGTGGAGACAGAGATCAAGTATTACAGCAGAAAGGAAAAGCGAACGCCATCTGAACTTAAAACTTCAAGAACTATTTCACTGACTGAAAGGAAGTTTACTAATTTTAGGAGGAAGAATGGACAGAAACACATGTTGCATCAAGAGATTTATTTCTCTGTGTTGCAATATTCTGATTATTCTTACAGTACTGACTTATCCAATTGAAATGTTAGCACCCAGTCTACTATTTACATCTGCCTTTGGCAGAAAATAAACTTCAGAAAAAACATAAAATGACACAGGTTCTCTTTGTACTGTGATTGTAATGTCAATGAATAGAAATGTCAGTGAAATCTCATCTCCGGGTATGGGTAAGTAGCAGAGTATGTGCTGTGTAACACAAGGTCATGGGGTCCATCAGTACTTGACAAAAGGTAAGATTGGATTATGTTTTTTGAGGGTTATTTGGCTTGCTGTGGTGAGGCTATTACTGTGTGGCATTGTGGCATTCTTATAGAAACAGGTGCTATATGGCTAATGTGGCCTTCTAGGAACTGACAATCAGAAATAGAAAGAAATACTGAAAAAAAGCTTGCACAGGGGGAAAAATAGAAAAACCGTCTGTAATCATCTGAGAAAAAGTGTCCGCTTGAGCTATGTTACATTTATTAAAAGTAGTGTGATGGTCTCAGGACAGAAAAATATAGAGTTTTAGTTTTAAAATGACTTTTTCCTCATTTAGCTGAGATAGTAAAAACAGGGAATACAGAAATCTGCTTTTTGTTGGACCCAAGTTTTACAGAAACATTTTCTACTATTTCATTTCTACCCTATGCCTTCCCACCTATGAGAAGTCCCATTTAATCCTGCAGACTCATTGCTGCATAGACCCTAGTTTTCTCTGTACATCTCATTTAGCTGTCAGGAGTCTGTTGAATTTGATCCATTTCTTTGACTTTGTCTATTTCTAAATTGTTTACATTTTTTATAACAGAGGGATTTCTGACTTAATTTTATATTTCAGAATTTAGTTTCCAATTTAGCACATATTATGTATGGAACTTTATAATCTTTTTTATTATACCTACAGGTTCTCAACAGTAAGCTCTTTTTTCTTGTTACCATTGAAAATATATAAATTGATGAACCAATGAACCTACTAATTAGTGAATAAATTTCAACAATTGATGTGTGAACTCCTTCAGCCAAAAGCCTTTAAGATATCATTCAATTTTTGGCACGATTTTCTGTTCTCTAAATGTAGATTAAAATCATGTGTAGGTTCCTTGACCGCTGGATTCAGTTCCAGTTTTGGTGTAGGAGGGTTCTTCTGTATTTCTGTGCTTTCATTGGTTAATAAAGAAAGCTGCCTGGGCCTTTTGATAGGGCAGGACTTAGATAAGCAGGGAAAAGAGAACAGTATGCTGGGAAGAAGACTGGCTCAGGGGCAAACGCCATGATCCCTCGACTCAAGATGGATGCAGGTTAGACTCTTCCGATAAGTCACCACCTTGTGGTGACATACATACTTTTATAATGGGTTAATTTAAGATGTAAGAGTTAGCCCAGAAGAGGCTAATGATAATGGGCCAGGCAGAGTTTAAATGAATACAGTTTTATTTGTGGTTATTTTGGGCATAAACTCAAGGGAACAAAAGGGCTCACGTTCCTCTCAGGTGCTGGGAACACAGCCCCTGCCTTATACAACACAGTTTTCTGTTCATGCTGAGGACTGGTGATCACTGATTTTTATGTGAGTCTATCCCTAAATAAATAAATCTTTATCATATTTCATTCCTGGCTAGTGTGGAACTATTTTATTATAAAGTACAATAGATTGGAACCATGTGGAGCACGAGTCTAAGACATTACCAGTACCTGTCCAGAAGGTCTACAGCATTCAACCCTCGCCCAAATATCTTGATCTCACCCACTAAAACTTGATCTCACTTTTGTTTTTTTTCCAAATACTCTCCATGACTTCTCTGGTTTCTGTCAGACCTGCTTTAATTGGGCCTAGCTCTGTCTCTGGGGGAAGGAGCCTCTACCTTACATTCCCAGTTTGGGTCAGAGAATGCCTGGTCCAAGTTCTGACCAGTAACCTGGTGGCTCAAAATTGCCGGCAAACTCTAATTTTCACTCAGACCTTCTCCATGTATGAAACTGACTTAATTTCTCTTAATTCATTAGTATATTTGTTAGTATTTAAGCCATCACCACTACAGAATCTCATTGGGACTGAGTTCACTTTGATGCTAGTTACATTGCCCTGTGTCTGTGACCAAGAAATGCTAGCCAATAAATATTATTATACCTACAACAACTTTCTGAAAACTATAATGGAGTAAGTTCATTTGATTAATAAATAAATTTGAGAATTTCAAGTAAACCCCAAGATAATGGCAGACAAAAATCACCATCCAGGAATGTACCAACCTTTGTTTATACTATGGATGAAATTCTGCAAGAATGTGGTTCCTAGAACACACACTTTTGTGATTTGGGGCTCAGCTTTTTTCTTCATTTTATACCCATTCATTCTGTACAAAACACAAAACAATTAGCAAACATTTAGGGTTATCAATGGCACTACCTTTAAAATGGTTAACAGAGGAACCAATATGGGTTAAACAATGGCTTTTAAAAAGTGAAGCTGCAGGCTTTAGAACAGCTGGTACAGGAGCAACTAGATGCTCACCATATTGATGATTCAATCAGCCCTTGGCATTCTCTTGTATTGTTGTTAGAAAGAAATCTAGAAAATGGAGAATGGTGGCAAAGTTAAGAGCTTTCAGTAAGGTATTTGCACCCCATCTAAAATGTGGAATTCTTTTGACTTCCCTATTACCTAAAGGTTGATCCCTTATTGATATTGATTTAAAAGATTGCTTCTGCACTATTACTTTACAAGAAAAAGACAGAAAAATATTTGCCTTCACAATGTCTCTCTTTAATAATTCTCAGCCTACCAGGAGATAGCAATGGAGGATCCTGCCCCAGGAAATGCTAAGTAGCCCCACATTCTGTCAATATTTTGTAAGTTAGCCATTGGAAAAAATATGTAAGCAATTTCCTAAATCTATAGCTCATCATTACATGGATTACATTTTGCTATCTGAATCAAGTGTAGATATTTTAGAAATAATGTTTGAAAAAGTAAAAAATATTTTGCCTAAATAGGAATTACAAATTGCTTTGGATTACAAAAAAAAAAGAGGAGATTAAATCAATTTTCTAAGTTATAAAGTAAGTAAACAGACATTTAGAACACAAGAATCACAAATTAGGAGAGATCTATTAAGGATTCTTAATGACATTCAAAGATTGCTAAGAGACATTTTAAATCTACATCCAGCTTCTGGGATAACACCTGATCAAATAGTTCAGTTAAACAAAACTTTAAATGGTGACAAAGACTTAAATATACCCAGGAAATTAACAGCTAAATCAAAGAAAGAATTGACTTTGATTGAAGAGAAATTACAGAAGGCATATGTGGATCATGAATATTTGAATCTTAACTGCATTCTAGTCACATTACCCTTCAAACTTTCTCCTATAGGAATTTTAATGTGGAGGAAAGATATTATCTTTGAATGGATCTTTTAACCACACAAAATGAGTAAAAAATTAAAAACTTATGTGTAAAAGTCACTTAAATATTTATAAATGGCAAATTGAGATGTTACCAATTAACAGAAATAAACCCAGCAGAGATTATAGAATCTTTTACTAGTGATGAAATTTTAAAAAGTTATGGAAAGACAATGAACCCTGGCAAAGATCTTCTACAAATTTTTAGGAGAGATTAATAACAGGTCTCCCAAAAGCAATAGAATTAGCCTTGTAAAGTGAGCTACTTGGATCCTTCCCTGCATTTTACATGACATACCAATAAGTAGAGCTCATGCATTATATACAGAAAGAAATAAATCAGGAAAGGCAGCTTACAAATCAGAAGAATTAATTGGAAGAAAGACCTTATAATTTGGTCCAAAAGTCAGAATTATATGCTATTATCATGGTACTAAGGAATTTTAAAGAACCTTTCAATATAGCTACTGACTGGCAATATGCAGGGGTTGTTTTGCATATTGAAACCACTTAGTTTGTACCAATGATACAGATTTGACTTCGTTTATTCAGCTTCAAGTTGTAATCAATAATAGGCTTTGTCACATATACATAGGACACATCCAATCCCATATATGTCTGCCAGGTCCTTTACTACAAGGTAATGCAGAAAATCATCAATTTTTGATTGGAAATGTGCTGAAGGCCATGGTATTTCATTTTAAAAAAGCATCATGTTAATAACAAATGTTTAAAAGTGAGTTTTCTATTACATGGAAACAAGGTAAAGATAGTATAAAGGGATGTACTACTTGGTTCTTATATAACTAAACACCACTACCTGCAGGAAGTAACCCAAAGAGTACTCAATTCCTTTTCTTCTTTCTTTTCTTTTCTTTTCTTTTCTTTTCTTTTCTTATCTTGTTTTTCTGAAACTCAATAGAACAGGCTAGCCCCAAACTCACAGAGATAAGTCAGCCTCTGCCTCCCAAGTACTGGGATTAAAGATATTCCCTACCACTTCCTGGCACCTTTGTCTTTTAAGAATAACTTTAATAAAATTTTATTGCATTCAATACTCATATTTTTTCAAAGTACTGAACTACAGTTAAAATCCAAGACTTCTTGTAAATAAGACTTCAATAAATATACAACTAAATATAATATATTGCTCATGTAAGAGTATGCAGCATGTTAACAATTCTTTTATATTTTAATTTGAATTTCATTATAAATATAAAAGTTTTAGATTATCTAACAAATATGATATAAAATGGAATATTTTGTGTGGACTGTTACCCTCAAGAGAATTTGTGCTGTATCCCAGAGCTTTATGTTCTTATCCATGAATCTTTCCACTAGATTTAGCCAGCTAAACAGTATCCAGTGAATGAAGAGTAGCAAAATCCACACTTAGGTCAAGGCATGAGTGGAAGGAGCTCTACTGTATTCCTGTCATTCCATTACTTGCCATTTTTTTGTTCTCCATGTTTTGCCATTTGGTTATTTTTGTCTGTTTTTCATTTATTTACTCTTTTCTCTGAGAGGAATACCAAAATGTCTGGCAGCATTAGTAGTTTATGAAGAGATCAGAACAAAATGAAATCTATGGATTTATTAGCACATGATAAAATCAATAAAGTGTTTGTTTCAGCTTGTGATTTTAACCAAATGAAAATCAATCATGGGTTTTTGGCAGAGAATTTCAGTTTGGTGTTCTAGTATGTATATAACAAACATCCTGTAAGGACTGAGTAGCAAATAAAGCTAGCAAGAAATTTTGCTGTCTGGGTCAAGAAAAGGAAATAAAAATATTCTATTTTAATAAAATGTAATCTCTAGTAGCACCTACATATAAATTCAAAAAAATCTTAAATCATCTGTGTTTCCTGAGTTATACGTGGGACTTTTACAGACAATATTGAAGAAAGTGTTTGATGTAGGCAAACATTAACTAATAAATACATTTGAACTATTCTATGAACTAGAAGGCTTCTAGACATAAGGACATGGGTATAAGACAGTTACATTCTTCATGCATGCCTCAAATAGACTCTTCTCTCAACTTCTTAATGTGACTCCTTTAGATCCCATGAATTAATGACATAGTGCAGTCATCATTTTCCTCTTAATGTGGTACCTTCAGTTACCTTTCAAGAATCAATGAATATTTATTATTTCAGGAGACCCATATTTTAGAAGCTTTCTTAATTTTCGTAACATCTGTTCTCCTTATATCAAAACTGTTTTATATGATACAGCAGGAAAATTATATGTGTTCTGAGTTCAATATTATCTTGAATGTCATGTAAACTTAAAAGTTTTCGCTATAGGTGAACATGTAAGTAAATGGATTTAAAGATCATTTTGTATTTTTTATTGTGGATTTACGATATATTTTTTGGAAATGTGGTTTATTATATTCTGATATTTATGAAAGTCATCTATTTTCTAACTTGTGAAATTGAGAGAAGGGTTTTCTTATGAATATTTATTCATTTCCTTATTCATTCAATGCTTGCTTTGCCAATATTTGGAAGTCTATCTGGATAAATACAGTATTTTCAATTTTCTTCTAGCATTTTTGTGCTTTATGCACATCATGACTATATTTTTAATGCAAATAATTCATTATTTTCTAAATTTAATTAACATAAAATATTTCTCTTGTTCCTATTTAAAGCATAGGTTCATAAATTCTTTTTTTATTTATATAGTATAATCCTTTAGCACCCCCTTTTGATGCTGCTCACCACATGTTATCCCCCCAGATTCTCTTGCATATGAAACCATTTCATTCTTTCATTAACTTAATATATTTTCATAATTTGTTATATAGATATTACAATATTTTTTGTCTTATTTTTCCCAACAACTTTCTTTGTGTTACCATTTTGCTTGGAATCTATTCCTTATGAGTTTTACCACAAATTATGGATGTTAAAATGGCAAGGAGTGTCTCAGAGTTCATTGGCTTCTATTGGTCTTGCTGCTCATGGTTAGGTCAGAAAACGTCTATGTATTGTGACATGCCTTTACTAGTGTCTAGTACTCCTTTTCTTCTGTCTTTCATATTCTTAATAATATATTGATTTCCAAAGAAATTCATAAAATTTTGAATCTACTCTTCTAAAATTTTGTGATTTGATAGCTTAATTATGTGTTTCAATATACATAAACTTTACAATCATTTTAAGAGCTATTTGAATAAAGGAAGTAATTATTAACATAAGAATTATTAAAAATAGTCATGATTATATATATAATATTTAAAATAATAGTGGTATTATTAAAATTGTAATATATATTCTTAAACTTCTTATATTGTATTCTTCAATTTTTTTTATGTTCTTGTAGTATTTTTGTACATGTATGTAATATATAAGCAATTATATATTCAATTACTCAAAATTTAACTATATTTTTTTCTATTGTTTGAATTTGAATATTGTTTGAATATTGTTTGAATTTGATATGGAAAAGTTGAAAACAAAAGTAGTTTAATATAATGAAATCATTAATTTCTGATTCAATTAAAATTGATTTTAAAATTTATGATTTTAAAAATTTTGTGTTATGTGTAAGAAACGTGTGATTGTTGGGCTCTGTGTGCCTCCTCTGCAGGTCCAGCTGCAGGTTAGAAGGAAAAGTGATAATATTCCTTGTGAAATAAATACCATAAGATTTGTAAGACATGTAGAAAGAGCCCTGTCCAAGCAAGTGGATACTCAAAAATGATAGATTACTATTATTGATGTTAATAATAGTAATTCATTGAGATCATAGCGATATAAATTGTTTTCAAAACACTGATTGATGAATATACTTATTTTCAAACTTTAATCAGGAGACAAGAATATGTTTGAAATGGTATATTTTTAATATTTCTTATTTCTTCTTCTTATTATTGTATGTGTGTGTATGAAATCTACATGCAGGTATGCATGGAACTGTGAAGATGGAGCTACAGTTGGTTGTGAGCTACTAGGCATGGTTGCTGGGAACCAAGTGTCCTCTGGAAGTACATGTGCTCTTAGTTGTGAGACTATCTGAATATTAAGTTTTAATGGTTATGATATAAATTATGTTTACTGTTTGAACATCAGATAGGATGACCGGAAGTCAGTATACTGAGATCAACCTGGGACACAGACCTTATTTCAAGAAAATGGAAAATCAGTGTTTTATGCAATATGACAAGATCAAGGAAAGATGCCATTTTGGGTTTTGATTATTTTAGAATTAAAGTTCCATCTTGTTACCAGGCTATATGAAAGATTTATTTTGGATTTCCAGATGTTTCTCAACAGTTGTGTGTAAGTTAGACAAGAAACCATATAGAGTCAGTAGAAACTGATTGAGAAATAGAACAAATCAGAGTTTCCACTCTGATTATATTAGAAATAAACTTTTAATTTCAAATAGATATTGTATGAAAGAGAAGCTCGCTATTTCTTCTAGTTTTAGGAATATACTAATGATATAGATAGAAAAAAAGATGTGTGTGAGAGAGATTTAAAATAACAAAACAAATGCTATGTATATTTTTATGACTATATAGAATTATTTAATATACACATGTTAAAGTTGTATCAGACAAATTTCCAGTTGTTCTTTGCAAGTTTGATTCTTTTTGTGTCCTGCATTAAAGCATTTAATGTCTGGTTTCCATTTAACCTGTCTACAGCTCAAAAAATGGTGTTATCTCATAAAGATACACAGTGTGTTTAGCGAAGCACATGGGTGTTGTCACGGCATCACACACTTTTAAGCTGACTTTGCATGCCTGCCTAAGTCTTTACACAAGGCAAGACACCTTTGTTGTCAATTTACCTCACGCTTCTCAGGTTCTTCCAACGTTTCCTCTTCAGTCTTCACTTGAGGAACTTCATGGACTCCAAAATAATTCTTTCTTTTTTTAAATTTCTTTATTGTTAAAAGAAAAATTTACATTTCCTCCCCTTGTCTCAGGCCCTCCCGCTCCCCCACTACCGCTCCTCCTTGCCCCTGCTTCCTTAAGAGGGAGCAGGGTACCCTGCCCTGTGGGAAGCCCAAGGTCCTCCCCTCTCCATCCTATATGCTTAAGAAGGTGTGCATCTATATAGAATAGGTTCCCAAAAAGCCAATACATGCAGAATAGATAGGTCCCTGTGCCATTATCATTGGCTTCTCAGTCAGCCCCATCATATGACCAAAATAATTCTTGATCCTTGAGTAGTTTTAAAAAATCAGATACATCTTTTTCCATCATATTGAAAATTGTGTTTGCTAATTTTTCAGGTCAAAGTATTTCTCCTGGTTTGTATATTATGCTTTAAGCTTATCTTTCTGTTATTACTTCAGAAACCCACAACACTCAAGGTTCTTCCAAAATTATTGGAACACAGCCATATTATACTTAATATGAACATTCTCCTTATCTTGCTTTTATATTTTTTATATATTTCCTAAGTTAATCAAATAAAGTATGAGTAACATTTGAGAAGCAGCATTCAAGCATTTTATGAGAGAAGAGTTCTAAGCTGGTGAGAATAGGATAGCTATTATTTCAGCTTCTGTTTTTCCAATGCAATTATCGAGCATCAATCACTTGGCTAATAGGATGATAACTCTCAATCATTAACTTTCCATCAAAGGATATGACTTCAATGGAACTTCACAGCAATTAGAATCAAGATTTCTGAAAAGTTAACAAAGAAAGGCAATGTTATTCCCTTTCAAATATTTACACATTATCATTTTATAAGTGTTTTGCCTTCATGTGATATGTGAATCTTGTGTATGCAGTGTCCAAGGACAACAGAAAGGGACATTGGACCCCATGAGGGTGAAGTAACAGACTGCTGTGAGCTGCCGTTTGTGGGTTGTTCATTGAACTGGGGTTCTCTGAAAAATCATTCAGTACTATTAAAAGCTGAACCATTTCCCCAGACTCTAATTTATATTTTACTGTTGAAAGGCAGAAGAACACTAGGATAATGATAGTGTTATATCTTTCCCAGGTTATTATAATATGCTTCTAATTTACTAATGATTTTGTTGACGTTGTAGCAAAATATAGATGCCGATGCAAGGGTGTTTCTTTATGGAATGATGAAATAAGACTGAATGAAGCAGAGTATAACATAGATGTTTATATGACTTTTTGAATGAAAAGCAGATGGACATCTCTGCCAATTTAAATAATCACAAACTGCAGAGGTAACTGTTTAACCCAGAAACGTATACACACAAGACCATCACTGATCCACTCAACAGCTAAATTTCAGTATTTAAAAGCATGTAGAAAAGGTTTGCATGATGTGTTTATAAAATTCTATCATCTTGAAAGAAGATAAAGTAAGTTTTAAATTGAAATTTGCTGAAAACTGTTGAAACAGATAAGAAAGACTTTATTAACATACCTTTTACCAGAAATATTTTGGAAGACTATTTTGAGAATAAAATTAAACAAAACTTATAGGTAGAAATTATGGAATATTTTAGATATAGATAACGGGCTCTATAAAAATTTTAAGAAATACTGTTTCTATATAGTAAAGAAGTATTTCACATAATATATTTATATATTTGACAATATTAAGCCTTTTCACCAACTCCTTTGAGATCATTTACCATCTATCTACCCACCCAATCTCATGTTTTCCCTCTCGCTCTGTCTCATCGAGTTTATGTTGACTTCTGTTTGTGTGGCCTGCTGTGTTGTGTGGTCAATATTAGAGATGCCACTCTGCTGAAGAAAATTGATTCTTTCTACCATAGTAGCAATCAAATGTCAGTACTGTGTCAGCTATGACACCCCTCCTCCATGCTGGTATTTTGTGTGTTTGGAGTTTATTCATATCTTAGGCATGCTGTTACAGTCTGTGTGAGTTCATATATGCATCTCCTCTAATTATTACTTTGGAGTAAGCCACCACGTTAGGCTCTTAGATTCTCCCTGTAATCTCTTCTTCATAAATCCTTGGACTTTGGGAGGATGGTGTGATGTAGAACTCCTATTTATGGTCTGAGAACTTGAAATTCTCTTTTATTCTGTACTTTGATCAATTCTCAGTCTCTATGTTTGTTAGCATCAATTGTAAGAGGAAGCTTCTCTGATGAAGATTGAAATAAGCACCAATTTATGAGTATAGCAATAAGGCATGAGAATTTTCTTTAATGCTGTGTCTACTTAGTAAAATGGTAGCAGGTTTTCCTATAGGGTTAACACATATCTGGACATAGACTTTAGGTCCATTGGCAGTGTCAGGTACTGGCACCATTTTATGGGGTGGGTCTTAAATCCAATAAGAAAGCCATTTGTGACTTCCACATTTGTGCCACTATAGCATCAGTGGATAAATCTTGTCACACCAGTTGTTATGGTAGTAGGCAGGCTTCAAGCTGGGTCAAACTAATTATTGCATTTTCTCTTCCAGGCGCATGCATAGCACTGCTGCACTCTTTATACTACACAGTATAGATAAAGCTTCCGCTTGATTACCAGCTAGGCTTTTCAATTTTCTATAATTTGGGTACGTAATGTTTTCAGCAAAAAATTTAACTATCAAGTTTTAGAGGATTATTAATATCGTTGCCAAAAATAGATCACAATGTTTGGGGTTCTATGGGACTGCACTGGCCAATAACTCAAAATGAGGTAACCTACTCCTGGTACTAGGGGTTTTATTTGGTGTGAACCTTCATAATTGGATAATTCCATTTCAGTTTATTTTAGCAATACATATATTTTAGGACACTTCTACAGTAGTAGAATTGTAGAACTTTGTACTCCTCCATGTGCTTGACAAGGCATTTACACACTCTGAAGCACTGTTGCAAGGAACTGCTTGTTTGTCCCAGCCGCACAGAACCAAAATAATCACACAAAACTGTATTATTTAGATTACTGCTTGACCTATTAGCTCTAGCTTCTTATTGGTTAACTCTTACATCTTAATTTAACTCATTTCTATTAATCTGTATATCACCATGAGGTCGTGCCTACCAGCAAAGTTTCAGCACGTCTACCTCCAGCCAAGGATCCATTGCATTCCCTGATTCCACCCTTCTTTCTCTCAGCATTCAGTCCAATCCTCCCAACCTATCAACAGACCAAGGCAGTTTTTTAATTCATTAATGGTAATCACAACACACGGAGGGGATTCCCACATCAGAACATAATTCCTATTGTATGAAATTAAGAAAGTTGAGCACTTATGTAGTGTGAAGGTTGTCTAATTAACACCATTTTTTACATATTTTAATTTTTCAAAATTGATTATTACTAGAAAGATGACATTTCACAACTAAGAGTTGTATTTGTCTGATTCTTTTTATATCTATTGCTAATTATGAAGTCATCTATTAGTTTTAATGTTAATAGAAATGAAATATTCTATTTATATAAGTAGAAATACATTTTTTAAAAAAACACTAAAACTGTTAAAATAGAAATAAAGGTGGTCTCGTCAGTATTGAGATGAAGCAAAGTATTATGGATTAGGGAAATTCACAAGCAGGTCACAATACTCAATTATTTTGTTTTAAGAAGAGAAATTAAGTTGTTCAAAGCCAAGAGATATCTCATTTTGAGTGTATTTAAATGGATGTAAAAGTAGAAGACAGTGCTACATAATATCATGGATATTCATCAGAAGATGGTGACTGAAGACCAAGAAAAAATATAATATATATAAAATATTATATTTTAGTTTCTAGTTTTTCAGTTTTTTGAGACAGGATTTCTCTGTCACTTTCCGGCCTGCCCTGGAGCTAGCTCTTATAGACCATGCTGACCTTGAACTCACAGAGATCCTTCTGCCTCTGCCTCCCAACTGCTGGAATTAAAGTCATGCACTACCACTGCCCAGGTCTAAAGTCTATTCTTTTAAATAGAAGACAAAACAAAAGATGCAAAAGTTGCTATTTAAACTGTGGCTTCTCATCTTTTGACTGTGGTCTCTTTGCAACACTGAAAATCTTCTCTCCTTTAATAAGTAAATAAAACAAATGAAGACACATACACGCACAAACACACACACACACACACACACAAAAAAAAAAACCCTGAGAGTTTTCTCTAGAGTTCTCCAAAGCTTTCTCTGTGTCCAGTAAGATACCAAAGCCATCTTTTACTTTTCTTAGAGTAGTTACAACACAATGTAAAAAGAAAAAATTCTATCAGTTTTACCAAATTTCTGGATTCTACAAAACAAAATCCCTTGAAGGTTTATGCTTCTTATTTGATGACTTTCCTTCAATTAATGTTCTCTCAGTCTTTAAAATCTTCATGTATCATCCACAGGCCAATCTTGAGAAACAAGAGTCTCCTCTTGTCTGTCATATTATATTGTGTGTTCTCTGGAGTCCCTATAGCTTTAGACTCATTGTTTTGTTTCAAAGTATTCAATTATTACAGTGGTTTAACTATACTTGATATCTTCAAGTACAAAAAAAAATTCACACGTATCCTTTAGATTTGTCCTTTGGTTGTGGGGTATTTTAATAAACCTGCTTTCTCAAATACTGCCAGGAGAGCTTCTTCTCTGTTCTATATAAGAAATCCATAAAATCAGAATTTTCCATTTAGAATCCTGATTTAGAGTCTTCCCTTCTCTATACTCTAACCTCAGACCTTTTGTCTATAGTTTAGATGTTTTTCTTATTATCTCTGTTCCTAGTTGTTTTTTTCCCAAATGTTTTCTCTGTGTTTTATATGTGTTTTCCATATAAGCAGTTTATATATTCTACCCATCTTTTCAACTAGTATGACCTTCACACACTCTCAATCATTTCTTGTTTTTACATTGTGTGATCCTGTAGTGAGAGATTTGGGGCTAAAGGTGTTCCTGTATCTAAGTTTTTCTTATATGGTCTCTTGTGTTTTATAGACTATGTTCATAGCCAAAGAATTGAAGCTTGTGACTTACAGAAATTTCTCCTGTTTTCATAGTTTCAGAATTTACATCACCAACCTTCTTACTTCTGACATCCACAACATAATGACCATTTTCAGAAAAACAATTTACTGATATCAGTTTTCAATTTAGGCATAGTTATTTTAGAACTCAAAATGCAATGTTCTTTAGTATCTTTTACCAGTATGAAAAGTACAAGTAATATTTCAAGTTGGCCACCAGCTTGCTATCTCCATATTCAATTGCATAAGTATTTCTTTCAGCAATAGGATGTTACTATCATATTATAGATAATAAACAATAGTCTTGTCAGTAGCTTGTGATGTTTGGGGGTGTATATGGGGCCCCTTTAACCAATGATTCAGCAAAATGTATTTAGGTGGTTTTCTAATTTTGTCTATCACTGTAACATGTACTTTATAATTTATATACACTCCTTTTGACCTGCAAGAAATTGAGGCTGGGAAAATGGGTATCCTAGTAGGTACCTCATTATCTCATCACTTTGCTACATATTTCAACCTAAACACCAAGAAGGAACCATTAGAACATTTGCCTTTGGAATGACTAAACAGTTTTTAGAAAACTGAGTAACTTCTTTTCTGTCTAGTTATTGCTCTTCTTCAATGCCTTTTTCTTCTTTTCTCTCCTTCCAGAACTTTTGCCATCCTCTTCTTCCCAGTCTTCTCCTCTTTCCCTATCTTTCCCCTCAGTTCCCTTTTACTCCCTCTATAATTCTCTCATTGTAATTCAATTTTGAATCCAGCTCTCATGTTGATACATCTCATTATAAAACTCTTTATCCTAAACCATATATAGAATTTTGGTTAAGAATAGCTCAGAGAATCAGTTTCTTTGCTCTGTATTCACTGTAGTATAGAAAAGCAAACAAGAGGTTAGGTTGGAGGATGTGTCGCCATGAATACTGAATATACCATTGTGCCTTTCCTATTTAAAACAGGAGATATTGCCATGGCTTTCCAAAATTTTCAGAATATTTTTAATAATTCTTTGTGTTCCATTGAAATTGAATTTCTGTCATTGTCTAAAACTATTACGCAGTTTTGTTCCATCCATGCTGTGTACATTTTCTGCCATTATTTGGTTTTGTTCAATATATGCTGCATTCTATTGTCTAATAACTTTGTACAATGGAAGCTTCAGTGTAGGCTGCTTATTACTGCCTGATCTATTTTCCAAGTTTGATTAAATCTATACTGTATGTCTCAGGGACTTCAGGTTTAGAGTGATATTGATTCTATTTCCTACTACAGTTATAAATTTGTACAATCGTTATTCACTTCAATGGTTTCATTTATTTCATTATTTCCTTAACCAGAGAAAAGCTATTGTGGGACATTGGTACACTGTGTGTATTGTTTTGATTGGTGAAATAAAGTGCAATGGTCAATAGCTATGAAGAGGTTAAGTGGAACTTTCAGGAACAGAGAGTACTTGTAAAGAAACAATCCAGAAATACCAGGAGACATGAAAGATGCAGGATGGGTGGTATATGACAACATATAGATTAGTAGAAATGGGTTAATTTAAGTTATAAGAGCTAGTTAAAAAACAAGTCTAAACTAAGCTTATGCTTTCATGGTTAATATAAGTCTCTCTGTCATTATTTGTGATCTGGTGGTTCAAAGAAAAATCTGACTTCCAAAACCTGTTCTTTTTCCAACATCTTTTCTATTGTAGATGATGTATTTCAGAATAACTTTTATTATAAATTACACATCTGAGGATATTGAATATTTACTGTATCTAAATGCAATTTTCCAGAAGATTAAAAACAAATTTACAGCTATTAAGTTAGCTCTTGATGCTACCTATTAATATTAACAGAACCCCCCC
Organism: Dicrostonyx torquatus; assembly: GCA_028555095.1. Classification (NCBI taxonomy): domain Eukaryota; kingdom Metazoa; phylum Chordata; class Mammalia; order Rodentia; family Cricetidae; genus Dicrostonyx; species Dicrostonyx torquatus. The sequence continues at coordinate 5,937,773 of JAQHUG010000108.1, forward strand.
ATAGTAACCCAAACATGTAATTGGTCTTAGCCAGTGTCCTCTAGGAGTTCCAATTGTGTCTAATAAAATACTGCCTTGGATGTGGTTTTTAGTTATTTAAGGAAAACTTGACAATATTTTTACAAATTTGTGAACTGCAAGCCTGTAATACAATACAGTATTAAGATCCACTCAGTAGTGAATTGTTCTTACTGGTTCTAGAAATATATCTAAATATCTAGTGCTAGTGAAGTCATGGACATAAGAGACAAACCTAATACTATCACTTTACTAGACCAGCATAATTACAAACTACGTTATAAAAATGGTTCTCATACTTACAAATATATGTAGCTCTCACCCCTCATCAACGAACTTCCTCTTTGTATCAGAAAATAAAAATCATCATGACAGTCAAAAGGCAGACATGAACTGATTCATAGATTCCTATCTTTAAAGAATACATCTACAATACAACTTCTGTTCCTAAGGCTCAGCTATCCTCACAAGAAATGGAAAGACTGTAAGAGCTCAGGGGCTTAGAAGTCTGATTTGAGATTATATGTTCTATAATTGAGAGTAAGATACATCCAGGATAATTAAACAATCTGAATTTCTAAACAAGACCTAGAGATTTACACTACCAATAGACACGGTAATGCAAAGGAGAGAATCTCACAGGTCCAAAATCCCAGAAAAACAACTACATGAAACTAATTACTGCTGAGAGTCAGATAATTAGTGTTTCCCAGAGATAAGTTGCTCTAATTGGTTATTCAATACTGTTGGTCATCCAAGAATCATATAAACACAAGAAACAGACTCATTTGGTTGTATGTAGCTGTGTGTGTGTGTGTGCACGCATGTGCACACATGCACACATGCACGTAAAACAATAATAATCAAGGACAAAGATGCTGTCAATTTGAGAGAGAGTGAGGGGAAGACAAATGAGGAATGGGAGAGATGGGATATTAGAGATATTAGAGAAAAGAATAAAAAGAATGATCTAATTATATTTTAATTGAAATAATTTTAAGAGTAATTACACTGAGAAAAAGAAGCTAGTAAAAGCGTGTCACTAGAAACATGAGGAATATGATGTTAGGTGATTTGGTCATAGTGCAGTATTGTAGACTGTTCTTACCCTAAGATATTATATAGTCACTCAATGTGACCTGTTGATACAACTAAGTGATATATAAAATTCCACCAGGAGAAAATGCATACTGTTTACATTAAACATTTATATAAGCTGGAGTAGATAATAAAGTGATAAAAATATAAGAACTCATAAGTCATGGCACAGTCATGTACTATCAATATCAGACACTACATACTATACTTAATTAGCTTGCTATAGTGCACAACTGTTAGCCCAGTAGGTTTGTTGAAATCAACATCTTTAACACACAGTGAAAAATTGTCTTATGATCCTACAGGGTCTATGGTAGCACTGAGCAAATATTTTTCAGTTCCATTGTAATCTTTTCGGACGAATATTCATGCTATCACTGATTAAAATATTGTTATGACAGTATTATCCTCTAAATTTTCACTGTTCCTACATCTACCTCCCAAGTGCTAGACTTACAAAACTAAATAATCATTCTATATTTTAGTATGTGATTAAATTCAGTAGTTTGTTTCGTGTGTAGCAATCTGCTAGTTAGTCTTCAATGCTAATCAGAAAATAATAAGAATTTTGTTAGTTTGAAATAAAAACCCTATTGGTATTCAGAAATATAGAAATTATGTAAATTATTTTCTAGTAATTCTCTAAATACAGAATATGATTAGAGATTTTATGCTGTTCCTATAGTGATTAGAAAGGTGAAATGAGTGCTCTGTGAGCATACTCAGTAATGTCAGTTTCTTCATAGACTTAATGTGGGTTATTGCTAAAGATCTGGGAGGTTTTGTAGAATATCAATTAATATCTTTTGGTAACTATAATTTGGGAAATTAAAATTGTATTATACATGCAGTGTGTGAGAACTCTCAGTATCAATTTGTCTAAGAACCTAACACTGTGTTATAAGTGCATATGACCAAGCCCTTTATTGTTTTTGTAGTGTGGGATCTAAATATTTAAATTGACACCCTTATACTTGTATGGCAAATACTCTTACTGATGATTCTTACTTAGCCCTCACTCCAGCCCTAAATTGTATTTTTTAAGAAATAAAATAATACTAATAATGTATACTGTTGAAAATTTCAAGAGATAATACTAAAATATAATTAAGTGAATATGTATGAAATATAATTCTAAAGTACTTAAAGATGCACTATAAACATGAATACTATAGAATTCTTAATTTTCCACTGTTTCATTTCTCATTTATTAAGGCAATAGTATTAAAATATTTGCATTTATGTAGAATTAGTAAAAATAAAATAGGTTAAATATTTGTGCTGTATTACTTGACCTCAAAATTCTATTCACAAATATAAGAGAATGCAATATGTAAAATAATTCAAATTGTGTGAAAGCTCATTATCCAAGCATGTGTAATAATTGCTGTTTGCTTTAAAAGCTTCACAGAATTTTATGTTTCTCATTACTTACAGTGAAAGTGTTTCATAATTATTTCATGCAATTTGCTTTAGATTAGAGTTCAGACTATTCTTAGATAATAAAAATAAATGGAACATGTCATTGCAAGAAAAAATAGATTTCAAGTAAAGGCTAAAATTACCTGATTTTATCTTGGATGAAAGTCTGAGGATAATGCCTCTCCTCTGACATCTGAGGATGCAGTAAGCTATGCTCTAATTGGAGGAGAATTAGACTGCAGTAAACAATGGCAGCTATCACTGACCTCTTTCCCATCTCTCCAACCTACCTGGAATATGAAAGAGACATTTTATCTTTCTCCTAAAATCCTAAGGCTGGCATAATCATATCATAGCTTTTATCTAATTTTCCTGTTCCTTTTAAATGTCTACAAATGATGTTTTAAAGAACTAAGCTAGGAAAAAAGTGCAAGAGTGAAGTTTAATATATATATATATATATGAAGAAAAAAGAAAATAAATTATCCTAAATAGTTAAAATGGCTTCAAGTAGTTATTCACATCACCCACCTTTGCTAGCTCTTTTGGATGCCTTCCTGTTGCTGGGTCCTAATATTTCCCTTGGGGGAGGGGATGAAAAAAGCCTGATATCAGTGAATACAGACATCAGGAGTCAGGTAGAAGGCTTACAGTAGATTCATTTATTTAACAAGGGGGAAAACTTATATACCCTCCCAGCACCCAGGCATTCTGATTTATTGACAGTTGATATCATGTGATCATCCCTCATTGCCTAGACAAAATCAGAACCTCTGGGGCTGGAGAGATGGTTCAGAGGTTAAGAAGATTGACTGTTCTTCCAGAGGTCTTTGAGAATTCAATGCCCAGCAACCACATGGGGGTTCACAACCATCTGTAATGAGGTCTTGTGCCCTCTTCTGCCCTGCAGGCAGAAATAAAGGCAGAAAATGTGTACATGATAATAAAAAAATAATATGACAAAAAAAGAGCCTCTGACAGTAACTGTTGCTAGGCACTCAGGAAATACTGCTTGGTTGCTATTGACTAGGAAAGGTTAGGAACTTCGACAGACTCTGGGTTGGCTCTTTTTGGCCTGGTAGGCCTGATCTTCCTACATATACACCTTTCTATTACACAGGTCTGTCATCAGGAGCAAGAGTTCTTGGCTCAAGCCTCTTGACTCTACCTCAGGAGATACCACGCAATAGGGAGGCACTAGCCAATAACCTTATGAATTACAATTAACTAGGCATGTGTAATATCCTGAGGAGAACTGCTCTGTAAAAAGAATGCCTGAGAGCCATTAACACTTGAAGAGTCACATTAGTTGCTGTTCCTTAATGTTGGATCTGTGGTAGGAGACATTTAAGAAGAATAAGGTTAAATAATACCACGCCATCAACAAATACATATGTGAGCATCCAGGAGGGATTCAATACCTTTTTATATTATGTCTAGTGCCTCCACAGTCTGGCAGTTCTCCATGAATAATTGCTCTTTGAGGGTTGGTAGCCAATGATGAATAAGAGCTTGTCCAGCAGGCTAACCTAAGACAGGCACAGTCCAGTTTTTGAGCACTCCTGAGGAGGAGTCAACAAGGCCGGAGAAAGGAACTCCGGCTCCTGCTGAGTGCCCTGTACAATAAATAAAAAAGGTGGATATGTAGGAAGATATGGCCTACCAGGCCAAAAGAAGTCAAGCAGGAGTCTGCCTGATGCTGTCAGAAATCCTGACCTTGCCTAGCCAATAAAGAGCAACCAAGTGATGTTTCCTGATGAGGGATGAGTATAAAATGTCAATGGATCGAATGTGTGTGTACTGGAGGGTATATAAGATTACCCCATTCTTAAATAAATGAGTCTGCTGTAAGCCTTCTACCTTACTCCCAGTGTCTGTCTTCATTGATGCCATGCTTTTTTACCTCTTCCCCTGAGTAAGATTTAGGACCCAGCAATGCCTCCTTGTTTGTCTGCCACCTGTCCCGTTCTCTTTTTTTCACCAACATTCTATTTTCTGTGATATATAAGTGGCAGGGGTCAAGCAAAAAGGGAATTCAATCTCTACCATTAGGTAGAGTACTGCTGTGGCAAAACATTCCCCAAAATAGAAATCCTATGTATGCTTCTTCGGGTTGGGTCAAGGTATTATGTGAAAGTCAACACTTCCAAAAGTGGATGCTTTATATTTTTCTGTTAGAAAGAAAAGGAAAGAGTGACACAGAAAGGTAGAAGACAGCTGGTGACTCTGGAAGAGAGTGACAATGATTAACACAGATGGAAAAATGATAATGTATGTGCAAAATTAACAAATGATCTGAACAGGCATTTCTGTTTGTCTTTTATTTTTGGTAGTTCTTTGAAAATTTCATGTTAAAGGAGATTGGGGACAGTTTGTTCCAGCTGCCCGACTATCTTACATGTGAAATAATCACACGGAAATTGTATTCATTTAAGCAATGTCTGGTATTATTAGCTCTAACTTCTTATTGGCTAACTCTTACATCTTGATTTAACCCATTTTTAATAATCTGTGTATCACCACAAGGTCATGGCTTACCGGGAAAGACTCAGCATGTCTGACCTGGTGTCTCCATGTCTCTTTGTCTGCCATTCTTCCCAGCATTCAGTTCTGTCTACTCCACCTACATAAGTTCTGCCCTATCAGGCCAAGCAGTTTCTTTATTGATTAACCAATGAAAGTAATACATAAACAGAAGGAACTCCTACACCAATTTCATACAGGGCATTTTGATCATACTCATACCTTCCCTCCATTCCTCTTTAGTCATACCCCTTTCCCTATCCATCTACCTTTATGTCCTTTCTTTTTATCTAGCCCATGAAGAACAGTTGTAGGAGTTCGACCTATACTCTTAGATAGTTAACATTTCCTGGACGTCAACCTACATACCAGGGCTTGCATGCTTACAAATAAACTGACTCTTCCTCATCCAGCAGCTATCCATGGCCAATAGCTCCTAGCTAGGAGTGAGATTTTATGCCCACCTCATCTCTACTTGATGGAATTTTATGTGTTCTATGTGGCACAGATGTTATGCATATTGGCTCACCTGACATGAATTTGTATGTGCTATTGCTCTTTTATGTCCAAAAACACTGTTTCTTTGGCGTCCACCTTTCTTTCTTCACTCTCTTCCACAATGATACCTAAGCCTTGAAAGGAGAAAGCATGCTATAGATTTTCTGTTTGTGGTTGCTAATTCTGTACTCATCTACAATTGTTCCAGTTATGAATGTTTATGTTAATTAACAGTCATTTCAAATTGAAATTTCTTTACTGAGGCTTTCACCTGTGTTATAGCAATAGTCATTAGGACTTAGTTTAATACCATCAGGGCTTAGTTTATTTCTATCAGAGTAATTTTAGTAGATTTTCTCCTAGGGCCTATGAGCTAAATATAACAGTGCCAGGGATTTTTTTTTAACTTACGTAGTAGTTGTTAAACTCAACTAGAAAGTGGTTGGTTATCGTCATGCCATTCATTCTTCTATTTCATTTGTAGGCATCTCATTGCAGGCCAGTCGTTGTTTTAGCTCACAGAGTTCACTGTCACATAATATTAGTGATTATTTTTCTCCTTTTTAAGATTTTCTCGAACCTTCAAGTACTATGAAAGCAAGTTGTAGGGACGACGCTTCCAAGTTATTATCAGCTTTATATTCAATATATACATATATATGTATGTATATACATACAAATATATGGAAGCTTATACAGTTGTAAGTTTCCATATAAGTTTTTAAACATGTCTTTAGTGTTAGCTATCATAGTTTGTACATGTTCATGTACTCTGTCCTATGTCTCTCATGCCATTAAACTCTCTCAGTAACATCATCCCCTTTTAGCTTTTTGTATAACCCAGTTCTTTTTTTTTGCTTGAAATACTTCATCTTTGTCTTCATTCATTGTCTGACTCCTATTTTTATTTCAAATAGAACTTACATATGTGAGATTTCAAGACTAATATTCCTAATGAAAGAAAACATATAATTGTATTTCTCAATCTGAAATACTCAACTCAGAATATTTGCTTCCATAGCCATCCATCTACCTGTGAATTACATTTTTCTTGAGATGAATATTTTATTGCTTAAATGTATCATATTTTCATTATCCATCCATTGGTTGATAGACATCTAGGCAGGCTATTTTTCCTTTCTTATTTAATGAGAATAAGTCACAATAAATATGGATAAGCAAGCATCTCTGTAGTCATCTGTATAGTCCTGAAGTGAAATGATTCATGGTGTAGATTGTTCATGTGATAAATCTCTTTCTAGACTTTTGAGGAAACTTTTCAGACACATTGATTTTCCATAGTAGCTGCATAAGTTTTAATTTCCATGAGCAGTGTATAATTGTTCATTTTCCACCAAAAGCATGCCAGTGTATTCTTTCTATCTATCTATCTATCTATCTATCTATCTATCTATCTATCTATCTATCTATCTATCTATCATCTCTCCTTCCTCTCTCTCTTTCTTATGCTAGCTTTTCTAATTGAAGTATCATAAAATCTCAAATCAGTTTTAACTTGTATTTCCATCATAAGTGGATATTCTAAGCTTAAATTTTCTTTCAGCATCATATTTCTTTGGATAACTTCATATTTAGTTATACGTACCATTTTTAAAAATTTGGGTTGCTTTCTTAATGTTTAGTGTCTTAATTCTTTGTATATTCTAAATAATTCTAGACAGTAAGTAACTCTCTATTAGATATACAACTGGTAAATGTTTTTCCTATTCCTCAGACTGTTCCTTTACTGAAATGATGCTGTACTTTGCTGTACAGAAACTTTTAATTTATGACGTTCCATTGCTTAATTGTTTATCTATATGCCCATGCTTCTTTGGTTCTTTGCCTAGACATTTACTCAATGATATGTGAGATATTAATTTGCACAGGAAAAGATTGTCAATATTATTAAACATTAAAAGAATGTGTTCAAAAGTATAGTGATATATCACCACACATGTAGCAGAACCGATATCCAATCTCAGAAAATAAGAATTGTACAGAGAAATTGAGTATTGTTCACTATTGGTGTGCAGGTTTATAGAGAATAGCATTGGAAATTCTGAAACATTATAAAATGAAATATCCATGTGCAATGGCAATTCCACTTTTTGCGTATATACAAAATGATTGAAAACAAGATTTTCTAAGATATAAGTGTATACTTTTGTCCCATAGCAAAATTATCAACAATGTCAAAAACACAATAACCACCAAATTATTGGTTTCAGATCATTACGCCATACATAGGCACTTTTGATTGGCATTGATTATTCCTGAATGAATAAAAATAATTCAACAGACATCAGAGAGAACAATTTATGTAAGAACACCATTATTTTCTTTCCCCTTCATTTGTCTTTTTATGCCAAAAATGAAAGCCAAACATTAATTAGTAAGTGATATAGGAGAATTTGGGGAGAATTTGAGAATTTCTTTTGTGGTATAGATCCAGAACCATTGTGACATTTGCTAATACTCTTGCATCTAAGATTTTCAAGGTTTATTCAGAAATGGTTCAATCTATCAGATGGATCAATAAAATCAATCTTAAAATATTTAAGAAAAATCATTAATCTAATTATCACTATATTTCCTTTGAAATCCAAAGTTATTTGTCATTGTCTATTTGCCCATATTGGGTATTAATTAGTGTGCTCTTTATTTCTGTGATAAATGTCATGATCAAAAGCAATTTATAGAGGAAAGGGTCCACATGTCCTGGATTGGCACCATGTATAGTTTTCTGGGCCATCACATATCAATCATTATTTTTTTTTTTTTACTGAATCGGCCTCAAGTTTATTTTTTATAGCTCTTTTATACCCCAAGCCAAAGGGGANATCCATTTACACTTAAGTTTTGTGCATGGTGATAGATAAGGATCGATTTTCATTCTCCTACAGGTCGACATCCAATTGTGCCAGCACCATTTGTTAAAGATGCTTTCATTCTTCCATTGTATACTTTTAACTTCTTTGTCAAATCACGTTGGGCGGTTCAATCATTATTTTTTAAAAAATGCCCCACAGGATTACCTACAAGCAAATCTGATGGAAGTATTTTCACAGTTGAGGTTTCCTCTTCCCCGTTGACTCTAGCTTATATGTAGTTGACAACACTGTGTAAAATTGCTTATTTTATTTCTACCTTGTAGTGCAATCAAACTTTCTCAGGAAAAAGAATCAAAGGGACAAATCAAGAGAATGGGATTTTCCTGTAATTATGGTATGAAACTGACCCAATAATTTGCCATTGTCTTGCATTTGTAATATAAGGAAACTCCGCTACTATTTTGTCAGATTGCCTTCCTAAGAGCTCCTTCTGTGCAGACACAGCCAGCTACCTATGTACAGTTTGCCTGGATTTTTGACATTTTACTTCATTCCCTCAGAGGTACTTTCTGTTTTCTCAGTGACAGGACAATATGAACCAAGGACACATTTGTCCATTGAGGCTAAACTCTGGTCTTAATAGGAGTATTTAGGTTTTCAAGCTGTTTCTTTCCTGGATAGTTTTTCTTTCAACCCTAGGATTTTAGTCTTGCAAATACAAATAATTGAAAAAAAGATAAAAAAAATAAAACATACATACATATCTTGAATTAGTTTGAGATGTAAAGTTATCAGAATGTTATAAATTTGTTAGCAGCTCTGTATATAATAAAAGATGCTGGGTTTCTAGTAGTCCATGATAAGATCGCCAAGAATATACCTGTATGTTAAAACTCACAGAATTGAAACAGGAGAGCTATTCACAACTTGTACTTGTTTTCTGTTTTCAACTGTAAATAACTTAATACTCAGAGAAACAATTAGATTAATGATTTAGGCTTTCCAAAATTGAGCTGATGTTGACTATTAAAAAAATAAATGAGGGGAAGGCAAAGGTTTTTAAAGTAACTGAAATAAAAATGCTTCAGTATCTCTCTCCATGTCTATCACAGCACTTAAATTTTTATTTCCTAAACTACACTAAACATGCTAGTTCATAATTAGTGAATTGTATGCTCCCTGTAGCATTCTCTTTTGCCTCAATTTAGTGAAACCTTTCTTTTCCTCAGAGGATTATTTTATGCATTAAAAAAAATCCATGACATAAAGACATTTTTCATGTCTTAAGATTGAGTAAAACAAGGCATACACCCATAAATTTGCAGCTTTGTGTGCACAATCTGTACTTTTGTGAGAATTAGCAACCCGTTTTATGACATCTAATAACATCACTTGTACTCAGATATTTAATTTTTGCTTTACAATTCCAAATTTTTTGTCATGTATGAAATATTTTAGGGAATTGTTATAGTTATAAGGTAGATTATATTATTTTATAGTATAAGATAGATAGATAAAGAGATATAGTTAGATATGTAGATAGATGTAGATATTATATTATTATACTGTTAACTTATATTAAAAGAAATTATTATATCTTATTTTTCTTTAGGGATTTTTTCCATGGTATAAATATGCCATTTGCCCATATGTAAGTATATATTTCAAGATGATTACCACGTTCATGCCTTTGTGTGTTCACCTCCAACATTTTATCATTCCCAATCAAATAATAGCTATAAAATAATTTCCACAGTTTGCATTTTTCTCTTTTGCATGTTATCTTCCAACTGTTAATTTTTCTCTTAAAAAAGGTTATAGACATGATATGAAGTAATATTTGTGGAAGTGGCATGCAGCACTGTGTACTTAATCTTACATACTTACAAGAGCCTTTTAACCCAGCTACATTCTACATCAGCATTTTGATAATTCGATTATATAAATGTTTATACTAACTGCTAACTTTTCAGTATTTAGACATATTTTGAAGCTCATATCTATCTATCTCTCTATTGCACATATATATTATTAAAATTATCCTTGATCAAGCACAGTGTCTGGTATACATTATGTGACAAATAATTTTACATTAAATGAATTAGTAAGAGAGTATTGTCCCTTTGAACTGGGGAACAAAATAAATGGCACGTTCTAGAGTTAACCATTTTTGAGAATTACATATCATCAACAACTTGAATAAAAACTACATATTAAGATTTCATTGTGTACCTATAAGTTAATACTACTTCTGATATATAGAAAATTTTTCTTTTGAAATTTATGATGAGCTATCAGAATAAATATCTACAGTTTGATCATATTTAATAAATTCAATTTCAATGCATATACATTTGACTTTTGCATATATTAATTTAATTGCTTGTAAGAGCAAATGTTGACAGAAGTTAGATTAGCAAACTGTACTTTTGGTATCACAAAGTTCATTTGTTCACATTAGAAGAATTATTAACAGTAAATTGAAGAACAAAGGGCAAAAGCAAGTTATGAGCATGATAAAGTATTGATGATAAAATGAAAATGAAATAATTGACTTACAAGGAAGGTGGTCAGGCAAACAAATACATGCAGGGACCTTTGGATGAAACACTGAATGGAAATGAGGTAGAGGATTAAGAATTGGATGCTGAGCCTAGCCCAGGTGTTGTTTTACTGGTTCAATGATTAGTAGAGTATGGTATGTTCTAGACAATCCTAGCTCTTCAGAACACAAGATGAAGTCATGTTTTGGTTTAAAAAAAAGCGTTCTTAAATGAAAGGAAGGGATTGTATAAGTCATGTTTCATAGAAGACTAAAAACAAACAAACAAGATGCAGTTTTCTGAGATCACTGCAGCTAAATTAGGAACTGAGTTGTCTGCCACTTCTCTGTGACCAGAGATTGCCACATTGGATGTGATTTCAAATGTCAGTTAACTATGAAGATGGCAAGTGTGGGTGGGAGAGAAAGAGGGAACATTTGACCATCTGCTCTGTGATTAAATAGGCCTAAAATTCAAGTAGATAGTATTTGCTATTTTAGCATTTGACAGTCAGTAAATGTGTCCACTCTTCCGTGATGCCAAGAGTGAACATTAGCTACTCAACCAAGAAGAGGATTTGCATCTATTGTTGGTAACTGTGTCTTAATAGATATGAAAATTCATCCTTCTTCTTTTTCCTCCCGCTACAATAGTATGTCTATTTTAATAAAATTTTAATGTTTAATAAAATCTTGACAGATACAAGAAATGGATTAAAGAGAAACATGTATTCTAATAGAAAACAAAATTTGGATAACAAAGAACGAAGACATTGGATGAACATTTCATTTAGCTACCTTGGACATTATGAAAGGATACTGTCAATGGAACATAATCGACAAGCTGTGTCTTATGCTTACTTTAGGTCGAGTGTCTTATTTTCTAAATCTCAAAGCCAAGTCTTTCTAACCTAGTCTTTGGTATTTCATTTCTTAAAACATGTTTTTAATATTTCTAAAGGTAGAAAATAAAGCAAAAACTACCTTTCCTGGTGTTTTTAGGTAAGCATATAAAGACATGAGATATGTAGGAGTTATTCATGAAGAACAATTGTTTAATAATAATTTAACCAAATAGTTAAAATATTTTGACAGATAGTTATAATGTATTGACATTTCAGATCACAATAATACATTAAATATTTTGAATCATTGAAGCAACTCATTTGGGTCAAAGTACCACAAAGAAAATTGTGTGACTTGCTTTTGACATTAATTGCAGATGTATTTTCTGCAATGGTAATCAGCAAGCATGTATGTATATAGGATCCATAAAGGGTTTGTGAGATTTTTGTAAGTTTTGAGTTATTTCTCCTCCACAAGACTATGAAGTATACTCTTCAGAATGGGGTGCTGGCTAGCAAGGTGGTGATAGTGCGTGCCTTTAATCCCAGCTCTTGGGAGGCAGAGACAGGTGAATTTATGTGACTTTGAGGCCAGCCTGGTCTACAGAGCAAGTTCCAGTACAGGCACCAAAGCTACACAGAAAAAGCCTGTTTTGAAAAAAGAGAAAAAAAGGGGGGGGGCGGGTGCTGGCAGTCTACAGGCCTTTCCTCATTTTCATTTTACATGGAGTTTTCTCTTCATTGAGTTTGTTCCTGAAGTTGGAGTGGCTTAAACAGTTTTCCTTTAAAATTAAAACAGGTGACATTGATAAACTTACTTTCCAGCAACTTGTTCCATCCCTAACAATCTCTTTAAAAATGTATCTTACATTGCTTTGGTTGATTCATCCATTGCAGATTTAACCCATAACTTTACAAAAAGTAATAAATATTCTGTTCTTTATTATGGGTCTATTATGAGTATAATAGTTTAACATTTTCCACACAAAATCAGTGTTATAAATAAAATATTCTAATTGCCATGCTGATTTATAGATCAGTGTAAGTCCATTTTGGTGAAAAGTAGCTAGATCCAGTTGTTTATAAAAATAGAAACACAGGTGATCTAAGCAGAAAGGAAAATTTCCTTTTACACTTAAATGTTTTCTATACCCATTAGTTGACTGTGCTCCCTGTATGTCTGTTATGGCTCCAAGATTTCCAGGTAAAGACAACAAATCGATGTTTACTTAGTCACAAGATATCATTATTGTCATCCTCCCAGTATTAATTCATGGGTTTCTTTGGGTAGAAATAATATTGCTGTTTGTGATAATATTTATTAAAAAATGCTTTGCAGCAGTTATTTTAACTGTCAGAGGTCCTCTTCTGATGTAGAGAACCAAATAGCTATCACGGTGTTTCCACTTCTCTCAACTTCTACAAATAGATCTATGTTATTAGAATTTAAATGAGTACTTCAGATGAATCCTCTGAGCCCCAAACCACTTTCTTTACTGCCTCAGTTTTCACTCCTTTTCATTTATGAGGATGTAATTAAAAGGATGACACATTTCTCTCCAGCTTCAAGTATCAAAATATTGCGTCACAGATAAAATCCAGCTTTAGAGATTAAAATAAAATAATCTAGGGTTCTATTCAACCAAAAAGAGGCTTTTCAAGCGCCAATGATAAAACAATTAAGTAAAAACTTCAATAATAAGTCATAAAGCCAAAAAATAGTAACTAACACCCACCCAAGTCTACCTCCTATACATCTTAAGTGAACTAAACAATGTCAGGAACAGAAGAGCTAGCCCCTGCCCATCCATTTAATAAAAACATTGAGAATATTATGCTCAATATCTTCAAATGTTTGATAAAGCTAAATACTTAAGTGATTAATTTATTTATGAGCATCTAGTGCTTCCTGGAAAACAAGTCAGGAAAACGAGTCAGGAAAGCACAACAGCAGTGAGTTCCAATTTTAAATGTGTATTTAAATCAAATCTGGGAAAACATTTACTATGTTAGAACTTGAACTAAATATAAAACTAGTTGCTGCAGTTGTATATTGTTTAATTATTTAGCAGATTGTTCCCTGGAGTTTCTGAGTTGAGAAAGATTTCCTTTTTTAGTAGTAACTTTGAATAATGTTGAAAATACCTTACAACCCTCTAAATGCTAACTCAAGGCTCTAGCTTCTTTATTTTTCTAAATGCTTATTAAGTATATACTGATACTTATTTTTGATAATGTTTTATATATATATACATGTATAAGTTTTAGTTTGATGTTGTTTATATCTTAAAACTAAATGTGTTATTACATCTGGACCATCTTTGTTTTAAATGACATGATTGAATAAATAGATTTTTAAGTACTTATGTGTCTTTTAAACAATAAACTAAAAGTAGATATGAAATGTTTATATTGACTAAGAAATGTAAAGAACACGAAAGTTCTGTGATTTCTCCATTCTACGGGTAGAGTGAGTGGGCCTTTTTTCAAACACAAAAATGGCATATTGCAACTCCCCAGCATCTCTTCTGGGAATCCAAGTTTTCTAAAAATGAACACTGCTGATTGGAGTCTATGTAAATTTCCAACATTTGCTATTCTATTTTAATAACTGAATACATCGGAGGACTTCATTGCACCACCATTGTAGGTAAGGAATTCATTTGGCAAAGGGATACTGTGAAGATTATCCTCTTTATGTAACAAATGCATAAAGGGAACTGCAGTGTGAAACTAGCAAGATAAAACCACTTAGTGATATGAGCTTCTGCATTACATTTGATAATGGTTTTTAATTTCAATTCCAAATACATCCCATATCACGATCTTACTCTTTAATCCAAAGTAGTTCTATTATAGGAAATCTGGCATAGATGAAGCAGTCACGGTTGCCAGGATACCATCATTGGTGGCTGACCAGAGCAGCTGACAGTACTTGGTTAGACTCCTGGTTTGCTACAGTAGAAAGCCTGCTCTTCCAGTGGACTCACATGATGTGGGATTCCCCTCTGTATGCTGTGAATACCATTGGTTAATAAAGAAACTGTCTTGGGCCTGCACATGGGATAGAGGTAGCAGGGAAAACTAAACTGAATTCTTGGAGAAAGAATGGCAGAGTCAGAGAGAAACCATATAGCCTTGCCAAAGACAGATGCTGGGAACTTTATCCAGTAAGCCACAACCACATGGTGATACACAGATTACTAGAAATGGGTTAAATTAAGATATAAGTGTTAGCCAATAAGAAACTAGAGCTAATGGGACAAGCAGTGTTTTAATTAATACAGTTTCTGTGTGATTATTTTCCTGTTTGAGCTGCTGGGAAGCCAGGAAATAAGTCACCTCCTTACAACAAATTGGCATGCCAACATGATAGACTAAGTCCATGCAAAACCTGAGAAAACTTCTAGAGTTTGGGGGTGGGGAGGGTGGATATTGGAGAAGGGAATAAGATATCTACATTAAGGAAGTCATTTTAGGTTTGGCAAGAGACTTGTCTCTAGAGGGAATCCCAAGTGTCCACAGGAATGTCCCCAGCTAGGTATTTGGACAGCAGAGGAGAGGGTCCCTGAACTAGCCTTGTCCCATAGTCACATTAATGAATATCTTGATCATCACCAGAGAAATTTCGCCTGATGGATGGAGATAGATTCACAGACCCATATCCACGTCAGAATAAAGGACTGAGCTCCCAAGGTGCAGCTGAAGAGCAGAAGGCGGGAGAAGATGAGCAAGGAAGTCAGGTCTGCGAGGGACTGGCCCATCAACTGAAACAGTGTGCCTGACCTATTGGGAGCTCATCAAATCCAGCTGGACCAGGACTGAATGAGCATATGACCAAACTGGAGTCTCTCAATATGGCTGCCAACGGGGACTGACTGAGAAACCAATGATAATGGCACTGGGACCTATCTCTTCTGCATGCAGTGGCTTCTTGAGAACCTAGTCTATATGGCTGCACACCTTATTAGGCCAGGATGGAGGGGGAAAGGCCTTGGGCTTCCCACAGGGCAGGGTACCCTGTCCCCTCTTAAGGAAGCAGGGGGAGGGAGAAGGGATACTGGGGGAGCGGGAGGGCCAGAGAAAAGGGGAGTAAATGTAAATTTCTCTTTTAACAAGAAAAAAATGGAATCCTAGATACAAAATATCAGAGTTAATCATGGCTTGGTAACAGCATTTTCTTTGGTGGCCTCTGTTTGCTAGAAGCAAGCAGAGGCATGGCTCCTTTGAGAGAGGTTTTCCTGATTCAGCAGTAGCAGAAAAAAAAGCTGTGCTGTTTTGACTTCCTGGGTTGTGCTGCCAACAAACTCTGATGAGGTTCATGTATGGAGCATTTAAATGGGGTTTGTGATCAGAGTGCCACAACTTGCTTAATGGCAATATATATGGGTTGTGTGCCTAAAAATGGGGCAGTGAGCATGGTTCTCAGAGGCAGAAAAAAATAGCTCTGCCATGTTGGGCTGGGCGGGTCAAGTAGCTGTGCCATATTTCCCCTACCAATGGTGATGCTTAAGTTCATAAAAAGTGCTTAGCATTTTAAGAAGTACTTCTGGTCAGAAAATAATTACAGATATACAGTAAAGACAAATCTAGATGGAAAAGACTGCTAAATTGTCACAATGTTGGATAAATGTATAGAGACTTGGGAGAGAGAAGAAAAAGAATATAGACAGTTATAAAAAGAAGTAAATATTTTTAAAACGTAAAGACTTTAAAAGATAGAAAGTACATACAGTAATAGAGTAAAAATGAAAAGATAATAAAATAAATATTAAAAAGTAATAAAGTAAAAACAAGCCATGTAAAGATGGAAAATTCAGAAAGTCTGGATAATGTATATTATTATGTTTTCTTTGAATTCTTTGACAGTGAAGGAACTAAGTACAGAAAAACATTTCATTGTATGGGCTGCCAAGCTAAACCAGCAATATGTTCTAAAGGTATTATGACTACCAAATTTGGGTCTAAAGATATGTTGCTTTGGAAAAGAGGTTCTTTTGTTTTCACATAGAATGAGAGCCTGTGGATTCATTCCAGGCCAATGTGATTAGATGTACCAAGACACCCTGAAAGGTAACCATGAACACCCTCAAAAATTACTCTACTCAACAAAAAGCAGTAAGCAGTTTGGAGAAAACTATGCCCATATTCTCAAATATTGTCTATAAAAGTTCATTTACATTTAAAAGGAATATACTATAGAGATTTGCATTTGTATGGACATTGCTCCTTTGATACAAGTTTTAAGTCAACTTTATTATATTTATATTTCTGATCTTAAGGTATTGTGTTTGTACAGCTCATTTAAAAGTGTAATATATAATTAAGAAATATAGGTTTATAGATCATCATCTATAATATTCAAGCTTGTAGTTATGCTATTTGTTTTTCTAGATGTACAGACATACATTTTAGATGGATAGGAATTCTTCAAATCTTTCAAAGACTACAGAATATGGCATTTAAAATGTTTTAAGAAGTTAGAACATTTCGTGACAATCAGACACATCTATTCCTGGCAGCACAGCACCAATTCCTTCAAGAGGAAGATGGGCATTGAAGAGGTTCCTTATAGAGTTTATTAGCCATTTTGTATAAAAACTTCTCTTGCCTGGACTGCTTGATGATATGTTCGGTGAACAGGACATGGAGGACCCACAGAGAAATGACTGCTGAACTTGCTTTAAGGTGAGACCATCCTTCAGGTTTTCTGCTTCATGAAAGAGGCCAGATATTCTGAAGGACACAGAAGAAAGTGACTCAAAAACCACCAATATAGGCCGACATGCCTTTGAAATTTCCTGCTTTATGAAATAGTCTGCTAGATACTAAGGGCCTGTAAGCTGAAGATGGAGGTCCCAATGGTACAGAAGAACTTTGGGTTACTGTCCAGGCAGCAAGATGTCTCTGTCAATTGTAGGGTTTTGGAAGTTGCTTAGAATGCTCTTTCTGTTTACTTAGGTAATTTTATATCCTTCTAGAGTCTTTGATGGACTTGAAGAATTGATGGTTATAGTTTTCCTTTGTTATGATAAAAGATAAATATTGTAAAATTAATTCTTGCTTGATATTTGTTTTGTTATGTGTAATTTTACTACTTTAAAATTAAAACCTTCCTTCTTATTTAAACAGAAAAGGGGAGGTGATGGGGGATTCCTCTCTATATGCTGTGGCTACTTAATTGCTTAATAAGAAAACTGTCTTGGGCCTGTGCATGGAATAGAGGTAGGCAGAGAAAACTAAACTAAATGCTGGGAGAAAGAAGGGCAGAGTCAGAGAACAGCCATGTAGCCCTACTGGAGACAGACACTGGGAACTTTACCCAGTAAGCTGTAGCCACATGGTGATACACAGATTACTAGAAATGGGTTAAATTAAGTTATAAATATTAGCTAATAAGAAGCTAGAGCTAATGGGCTAAGGAGTATTTTAAATAATATAGTTTCTGTGTGATTATTTCATGAATGATCAGCTGGGAACCAACAAGCGGCCTCCTTACAACACTCACAAAATTTAATAATAGAGTACAGCATCTTTCCACCCAATCACTGTGCTGTGATAATTAACTGTTTCCTTCTAAGAGTCAGACATTGCCACTGCATTACCCATTGCTGACAATCTACCTGATCTAATTAATAGCTTTTCCTTTTTTTGTTTCAGGAAATAATTCAAGCTCTATCTAATAGCTACTTTGTTTTACTTTAAATACATTGCTGCATGAGGCAACTGATTCTGGAGTAGAAATTTGTCTTTTGTATTTACATGGTTTATACAATGCTCCAGGAAAGAGATATTATACTAAATTAACATTTCCTAGTTTTCCTGCATTCTTTGTAGATTCATGTATAACAAAATAACTCTTACCCACTGTTCTTGAAATGTATATATGGGAAAACATTTAGTTACACTAATAATTGTTTTCATTAGAAATATATAGAAATAATTATATAATAAGTATACAAGTGTGTCTTACTTTTCTGTTGCTGTGATAGAACACTATGACAAAAGTTATCTAAAGGCAAAATGGGTATTTTTGAGCTTAGGATCCCAGAGGATGAATCCATGGTGTTGAAAAGTCAAGGCAGCAGACAGTAGTCATACTGACAGGATAAGGAAGCTGAGCAAACACAACCTCAACAACAAGTGTGAAACAAGGAGAGCAGGTTAAGGCACATAACTCACAGTTCCCACACACAGTGATATTACTTACTCCAGCAAGGCTTCACAACCTCCCCAAACATAGTTATCAATTAGCGACCAAAAGTTCAAATAGTTAAACCTACAGGGTATGTTTATATTTTAAAAACCACAAACTATATAGATACATATTAATAAAATTATTTATACATGTTAATATGTTTGTGGTAAAATGTATATTCACACATTTCTGCACATATTGTGTAATACTCAATATGTATTTGGAAAATGGTTGTTATTGCCTAGTTTAAGCATGCATAAAAATGTACAGTATTAAACAAGATCAATTTCTAATTCCCTCAAGTATATACTCTGACAGTGGTAGTCTACACTAAGTATATTGTATTTTATTGCTGTAGTAGAAATTTAACACAATTATATGAGCATAAAGATACTTGCATGCTTTTGATATTTTCAAAATAATAAATATAAGATTAATGTAAGGTCTCCTTTTAGAAAATGAACAATGAAATCAAGACCCATTTGTCACATCACTTTTATCCTTACTGATTACTATTGACTCTGACTTCTTCCTTGTGTTGCCATGATTTAATGGCAATGCAGTTTAATGTAACCAGAGATTGGGAGCCAAATAAACCCTTTCTCACTTAAGTAGAAACTAAAGCTATTACACATGGATAATCTTTCATTTAATGAAATGAAAGTGGTCATTTGACATTGTGATAGAGACTAATAAATACGTATGGTGTGAACCCTCATTTACTTTTGTATGGGAAAACGTTTCCATAAAATGATATACTCTACTTTTATTGTTGTTAAATCAGTCACCAGTCTATCTGAAACAGATACAGAAACAGAGAATGATGAACATAATATAAATTGAGATAATTTCTATTAGAAAAAAAGAAATTAGAGGTAAGAAAATATTCAGAACACAGATTTCAGTACCAACTCAAATTTATAACTCGGAGTAGTATAACAATCCATATTGTATGGAAGTATTTCAGCTAATTATCCAGACCCTGCAAATCTGTGCAGCAGGTGGAATGGAAAGCTGAAAGAACCTTAGATGTTGGCTGATGTTTCCCTTTAGAATGTTCAAGTTGAACTGATTTTTTTTTACTCCACCTCTCACCATTTTCCAACAATTAACAACACTATTTGGATTATTTTACTACATATATTAAAATCTATTCTTTTTCTTTTGATACCAGTATCTGATTAATATACCATTATATTTCCTCTAAATATTACCTATGCCATTCCATAATAAATTGCATTTTAATACCTTTTATTATATCCTAAATGTAATTACTATGGCACAAATAACTCTAAGAACAAATCATTGGTTCATACTTTTATAAATTCTGTTTCAGCTTGGTAAGGAGTAATAGCAGGGTAGATCACGTCATGATATGAAGCAAGAAAACACATGATATGTCTATATTCTTTCTTCTTTTAGTCTACCTAGATCCTCATTGTACCAATTTATGCTGCCTACACTGAGGGCAAGTTTTCTCATTTTACTTAATTCTCTCTGTAAACTTCCTTATAGACATAACTTGTAGTGTGTTTTAGTAATGTAGATGTATTTCAATCCAAAAGCAACTAGAAATGTGCTTCAGCTATATTCTCCAATTGATTCAAGTTGATTTTCAGTACTGGTCATCACAGTCCACTCTTTGTCAAACTGAACTTCCTTGAAAACTCTTTCTTATAACAATATATTAAGTGGTTATATCAACTGGTAAAATAGGGAGTGACCCCTTTCAGCTCCAATACCATAATTTCAAGCCACACAATTTTATACATTCTTGTGATTAATAAACTTAACCAAAGTGTCTCATCCTTAAAGCAGCTGATTTCACAATTTCAAGTGAGAATTGTGAATCATAATTTAGATCTTAATTCAAATATCACCTTCTCAAAGAATCCTAATTTAGAAATGGCAACATTCTGATGTGTGTGTCTCCATACTTATGTTTCATTGCATTTTTACAATTGATGAATAAAGATTCTACATGCCTTATTTTTTCTGTCACCAACTCTGTAATCATTGAGTATAATAACTAAGGAAAATTAATTTTTTTTTCTGAAATTTTTTTTATGCCAGGAGATCCAATAAGGACACTAGTCTTATGTAATAATACACTTCTAACACTTTGATTTGACATGGTACATATTAATGAAAAATTTTGCCTTTTTAACAAAAGAATAAGAGAATGAAACCAAACATCTGATCTATAGTACATTTAATTAAAACCTTAACTCTATTACTAAACATTGAAAATGACGCTGGGAATTATTGACTTTTTTTTCATTGATCTCCAGTTCTTCCTTATCTTTGGTTTCAAAAATGAGGATATGTACTCAAATTATTTTCCTCACATATTCTGTAAAATAAAGAGCTCTTTGGAATTATTTGCCCAAGACGTATATTTATACTGAGAACATTCCGGTCCTCTGAAATGGATTATGTATAAAAATCAAATCTCAGTGATGCTGATAGTTTGACATATCTTCAAAATTCAGAGGAATTTTCTCAGTGTTGTGTCACAGACTTTGAAATGAGGTATATTAAGCTGCTTAAAGTTTCACAATAAATTAGAGGAATAAAAGAAATTATAAACATGCAAAATAAATGGCATCTTAATTTTTATTGACACATTCACTCACTGTCATAATCCTTAATAAATGAAATAGTATAGACAGAAATATCCATGCCAAACACTAAACTGATTTATAACTCCATACATACATTTAGCAGTAAATATTAAATCCAGTCACCAATTGAGGTAAGGAGCCCATTAATATGTTGGCAAAAACCTGTATTTGTCATATAAATATAGTGCTGAATGATTCAGCCATAATTCCCAATCACTGTTTGAAGTTTAAGAGTGCACCTAGATTCCAAATCCCAGCCTGGGTATTCCAAAGAGGTTAGGTAGTTAAGCTAGCTTACACTCTCTGAGTCTCCTTTGAGTTCATATTCCCCATTACAAATCTTCATTACTTGCATAGTACCCAGGGTCAATACAACAGACTAACTCAGTTGGTCCTTCACTATTCATATCTCTTTTGTTTTCTCCTTTCTTTTTTTCTCTATACCCTTTCATTTTTCTTTGACTTCTTCCATAGAATAGACAATGCATGCATTACATTAAAAATTTTTATCTATGACTAAAACTCTGGGGAAATGAGACTGTTCTAAATATATTGAGAACATATCATTGACCTTTTCTAGTCTATTATTAACCCCGGGTCTCACATCTTACCCCTCTATAGACATCTTTGCTGCTACTTTTTCTCCTATGTAACTTCCCCCATTCTCTATTCTTGATCTAACAACCTAATATCAATTCTGAGACCCTTCATGATTTTTCCTTTTCCCTTTTATTTTTCCACTAATACACACACTAATTAATATAATAGTATACAAAGTACAATTGTTGATCCTTTATTTCACTGACAATTGGTACGTAAAAAATGACTGTTCTTCCTAATGATATTCTACTATACCCATAAACTAGTGTCTTGCTCAGTCATTATTGCAGAAATTTCCTCCTGCTATATATGGGAACTAATACAAAAACTCACAACTAGAGACATGGAACACTCAGTCTAATTGAGATGTTTTCAATCAAGTCCTCCCCTTAGGATCAGGGAACTATGACAGAAAGAAAGAGCCAGAGGGGATGGAACAAGGAAACAGTGTCATTCAGACACAAAAAGAATGACACACATATGGACACAGAGTCTGTGGCTACATGCGTATGGCCTTTACAAGTCCCAACCACATGGAATAAGTGCACTGAGATGGGTGAATAATCATAACTGCATATCCTAACTTATGAACTACCCCTAGCTGGCAACTGCTCACAAAGGAAAAAAAATGTTTTTCCAAGGAAGTTTCATTGGGAATACTAACCACACATGAGTATAGGTTCTGTACCCAGTGGTATTTAATCAACACAAAAGGAGCTCAAAGACAACCTTTCTCTTTCAGAAATTGCCAGTCCTAGAAAAAATGTTTTTAACAAAAATGACCAGATGAAATTTCAGGTAGGCTATTCCAAAGAGTTATTATAAATACATTCAAAGAACTATGTAGTCTAAGATAGAACAAATTAACAGTAGGATAAAATAATAAAGAAAATTCAAGGTGTAAAAATTATGTCCATTTAAAGGAAATACTGATGGAAAACCATGCTAGAGTCATGATAGAAATGAAAAATATTATTGGTCAAATAAAAATTTTACTGTAAAGTTTAATCAGTAGAATGGCTCATTATATATAGTAGTATGGGGGGCTTAAGTACAAAATAGAGAAATAATATCAATAAGTCTCAGTCAATGATCTATTTAAAAAAGAAAATGAATGGAATATGAAAGGTTTGGGGCCATGCATTAATATATGGAAAGACAAAGTATTTAATCTAGAAAATAGCAAAAATGCTTTATGCTCATTGACTGGTATGATTAATATTTTAAAATGGTCATTATATCTAAATTAATCTTTAAATTCAATGCAATTTCAACTAAAATGAATTTCATTTTTTTTACATAGAAAAAAATGTCTTTAAATTCACATGTAAGTAAAGAAGACCTTGGCATAGTAAACTAATTCTGAACAAGAGAAACACTGCTGTATATAGACAGAAGGGTTGTTTTTTCTACCCAGGCCTGCAACTATTTTGTCCCAAAGAAACACACTGAGGCTTATATTAATTATAAACTGTTTGGCGTATTGCTCAGGTTTATTGCTAGCTAGCTCTTAAAACTTAAATTCAATCATAAGTTTTGTCTATGTTTGCCCTGTGGCTTGGTACCTTTTCCCACTAAAGCATTTTCATCGTGCTTCCTCTGTGTCTGGCTTATGATTGTGTCTCTGCCTCTCCTCTTCCCAGAATTCTCTTAGTCTGTTCATCCCACCTGGACTTCCTGCCTGGCTACTGTTCAATCGTTTTATTAAACCAATATGAATGACAAATCTTTACGGTGTATAAGAGCATTATCCCACAGCAGCTATATGTATCACCATACTTATTTCTGTATATTATTACTGAGCCATAGCAATAAAATAGCATGATACTGGTACAAAACCAGACACATAGTTCAATAAAATAAAACAAAGTACATATATACAACTACATGCAAATTCAGCCACCTTAATTTTAATTAAACAAAAGACAGTATTTTCAGGGAATGATTTTGAGAAAACAGGGTATCTATATGTATACTTGACTCTTCTTAGTATACAAAATCAATTACAAATGAGTGAAAGAGATGAATGGTAAACCTGAAACTAAGAAACTAATAGAGGAAAATGTAGGGAGTATGCTTAAGATTCAAGTATTGGAACAGGATGTCTTAATCAAATCCCTCCACTCGTGGTTTAGTGTCTTAGAGTTTTAATTGCTGTGAAGGGACACCATGATCATCACAAATCTTCATAAGGAAATGATTTAATTGGGGTTGGCTAACGGATTCAGAGGTTTAGTTTATAATGATCATGGCAGAAAGTATGGTGGCAAGCAGGGAGGCATGGCACTGGAGAAGTAGCTGAGATTTTATATCTAGATTGGCAGACAGCAGGAAAAGAGTCACACTTCACCAGACTTGAGCTTCTGAAACGTCAAAATTCACCCACAGTTACAGACTTCCTTCCTCAAGGATTCATGTACTTCAACAAGGCCAAATCTAATATTGCCACTCTCTAGAACCTATGAGGGCCATTTTCATTCAAATCAGTGAGAAAAAGAGTAAATTTTATTCATGTAAAGAAGAATGAAATTTTCAGGAAAATGCATGGATCTTGAAAATATTATACTGAGTAAGGTGACCCAGGCTCAGAAAGAAAGTCACTACATTTCAGTAACTAGTGATTTAAACATTAAAATATTTTATGCTATTGTATGATGTTTAATTTCAAAAATGACAGTTTGAATTTAATTTTTGATTGCAAGTTTGTTTTCTATGTTTGCATTCCCTATGCTTTGAATAACTCATTAAAATGTTTTTATATGTGCTATCATATGCATGTGCAAATAAAGGATGACTTGTGGGAGTGTTTCTCTCTTACCATAATAAAATGTGGAACAAACTCAAATTATCAAGCTTGGCAGCAGTGCCTGTACCAATACATTCACCAGTTTTGATTGAAATTCTTAAAGAAACACTTATCTGCTCAATTTGATTTATAGTGTAGAATTGCTTTGCTATTGAACACAGATTTTGGAGTTGAAGCTTCTCATATATGTCTTTAATGTTTTCAGTGACATCCTAAGTTAGTGGTTAGTGGCTTATTATGTCCTAACTTTTGAAAACACAAGTTTTTACCTACAAAGGTCAGGATCCTCCTTGCTGTGAGTTGATTGGTCTGGATTTGTTTTGAATATACATTAGAAAAAATATTGCCTTTCCTCTTATGCCAAATTAGAGTATAAGGGCCTTAGATAATCTCAAATACTCAATTGATTAATATACTAGGCTAGAAAACAATATGTAATGTTCAGGATGGGATAAAACTCTCATCTCAATGTGTACTAAATGTAGTCAATGAAAAGCAGTAACTTTATGTATAGTAAGATGATCTAAGGCTCAGAAAAGAACACCAGAGAACTTGAACTCTGAATTAGCATAAGATTCTATTCTTATTTGATTCCTTCAATTGGCTTAAGTTTAACTGACATTGATTTTATGATTCATTTCATGTCTAAGATTTTAGGAGTAAAAGCAATTATTTATAAAATCAAAGATTCTGCTTGTGAAGTGCTAAGGGAGAAATGTCTCACTAGGTATAAAAGCTATAGGTAATAGAGTATGTGTATAAATCAACGTGATTATTCTTACATGACAGCAGTGTGCATGTGTGTGTGTGTGTGTGTGTGTGTGTGTGTGTGTTCAGTGCATTAACAGTCAGAAAGGATAAAATACACCAAGAGAACAAGTCCTTATTGCACAACTCATATGATCTCAAAGAGTCTGAAGCAGCAAGCACAGGACCTGTGTCAGACTTTCTGCATATATATTCCAGCTTTCAGTTTAATATTTTTATGGGACTCTTGAGTGTTTGAAAGAATAATTCTT
>JAQHUG010000108.1:5974314-5994462 GCA_028555095.1 Dicrostonyx torquatus
TATCTATGTATATATTATGTAATCTTAAGTAAACAAAAAATAACATGCTTTCTTATGCCTTTTCAAACATACTTAGTGTTTGTTATCCCTTCTCTTCAGGTAAACATCCCCACTTCTTTTTTCCCTTATTTTCCTCCTCATAACCACTGTGTTCTACTAATCCTATCTTCAGGGTTCCTGTTTGTCCCTCTATACTATTGATCCCTTCTTACACCCTTGATATCCACAGATACTTCAGGTGTGCTTAGGTTATTCAAAAAATAATGCCATAATATGTCTCAAGTGAACTTATAATTATTTAACAGAATGCTTGTGAAAAAATTATCAAACTCTTGTCAACCTATTTATTAATACTGGAATAATTTGTCGATTCATTGCCTGACTAATAACATAAAATAGACTCATACTCTTGTAATTTTATATTATTATTAAATAAATTTAACAAGAATACATGCATAATATTGATGCTATTGTCAGACTATACTGAAAATCAAAACATTACTCAACCATTTTTGTATTATATGTCCAAGAATAAGTTAAATCTATGCATAAGAACAAGTTTTAACTTTGATCTCAAATGAAAAAGGAAATTGTGAAAGACTTCTCAATTTCTATCATTAAAATAAAAAAAACGCTTTTAAAGCTAGACTGCTTATTAATTGCATGGAAAATAATTGCTCTGATGACATCATAGTACAATCCTATTATGCACATACCAGTTTTCTAACCACAAAATTAGACAATCAAAATAGGTAATAAGATACTACAGACATTACAAAACAGCCAAAGTAATTTTCAAATAGGAAGGCAACATGTTTCAGAATAACATCATCAATATGTTTTATATTTAGTCAAATAATGTGTTAGAAGTTCCAAGTATAAGAGAATAACTGTTATTGACTTGAATATTCTGTAATTATCTTCATAAAAAGAGTAGATGGTGAGGTTATTTATGTTTGTATGTATTAACCATGATTTAAATATTCATTTGTTTGGTTTTTCTTAGCTTCTGTAACTAAAACTATTCTAATATATTCTATAAACTATTCTAATATATTAATGATTTGATACAGTAAAATATTGCAAAAACTAATAATAGAATAGACTTTTAAGGAATTTTGAAGATAAAGAATAACACAGGCTGTTGTTTTTTCTCTTGGTTGCCCACTAAAGCTAGGTAACAAAACCTCATTGTCAATGACATTTGTTTTAAGTAAATGAAATCAAGCTAAAGCAGGAGCAGAAGCATCTGTCTAATAGCTAGACTTTATGAGTGTTGTCTGAAAGACGGTAGTCAGGATCCTGGGGAAAAATCATTACTGGCCTTATTGAGCATAGAATCTGAGAGTTGCAATACCAAGCTACCAGAGAAGATATGACAATTGCTGCTATATGTAGGGGTTACCCTGATGCAGGATTCCCCTCTGTATTCTATAAATATGTTTTATTGCCATTGGTTTATAAAGAATCTACTTTCAGTCAATAGCTTAACAGAGTAAAACAAGGAGATGTAGAGAGAGTAGCTGGAGCTGAGGAGACTCCATGTAGTTGCTGAATGAAACATATACCCTGGAATCTTACTGGTAAACCACTAGCCTTTGGTAAAATACAAAACAGTGGGAATGGGTTAATTTAAGTTGTAAGAGTTATCTAGAAATATGCCTAAACTATTGGCCAAGCAGTATTCTAATTAATATAGTTTCTATGTGGTTATTTGGGTCTGAGTGGCTGGGAAATGAATTAGCAATCTCTGTCATGCCAAATTTCTGCCACCATCCACAGAAATGTCTCCAGGCCATGTAGTGTACTGCATGGCAGATTTAACTTTTACTCAGTTTAATAAGGTTTTATGTGCTGCATGCTCCTCTCACCTGGTAGTCCCAGAGCTGACAATAAAGGTACCTTTGCCATATTGAAAGGCTGAGAGAGGTGAAGCCAGCATCTAGGGCCAGTGTGACCTAACTGCTTACTATTTTAAAAGCATTCCTGGTCAGAAAATGACTACAGATGCTTAATAAAGACAGATTCAAACAGAAACAAACCTCTGAACAATCACAGTGTGTTTAAAAAATGTACTCAGCCTCTAGAGAGAGAGGAAAAAGAATATAGATGTTATAAGAAGAAGTAACTGGCTTTAAAAAAACAAAGTCTTTAAAGAAACAGTAAAATTAAAATAAAAGAATACATGCACTCACAGGTTAAAGGAGTAAAGAAAATAACTCACTTAAAGATGAAATGTACACAGAGTCTGGATTATGTTTTTATTACGTTTTCTTTGAACTTTTTGACTGTTAAGATACTTTTTATTCTGGTGGCTGCTTAGTTAAGGCAGCATAAAGGTATCTTGACTTCAAAATTTGAGACTAAAGATATGTTGTTTAGAAAAGGGGTTCTGCTTTTGTTTCCCCAGAAGATGAGAACCTTCCAGCTAATGTGGTTTGATGGAACAAGATCCCCCAGAAAGGCATTCAAGAACCCTAAAATACTTCATGCAACAAATAGTAGGAAGCAGTTTGGATTAAACAACAATCAAATTTCCTAATTGATTGTTTATAAATGTTTGTTTACATTTAAAGGGTGATACTTTGCATTGGTATGGATCCTGGTTTATTAATACAAAAACGTTCAATTTTGATATATATATATATATATTTCTGCTCTTAATTAAGGTATTATGTTTGTGCAGCTCATTTAAAAATACAATATACCTTTTTGTCTTAATGACTGTGTCCCTTGCTTTACAGAAGCTTCTCAGTTTCAGGAGGTCCCATTTATTTATTCTTGCTCTTATTGTCTGTGCCACTGGGGTTTTACATAGGAAGTGATCACCTGTGCCCATGTATTGCAAGCTACTTCCCAGTTTTTCTTCTATGAGGTTCAGTGTGGTCAGATTTATATTGAGGTCTTTAATCCATTTGGACTTGAGTTTTGTGCATGGTAATAGATAAGGGTCTATTTTCATTCTCATACAGGTTGACATCCAGTTATGCCAGCACCATTTGTTAAAAATACTTTAATTCTTCCATTGCATAGTTTTAGCTTCTTTGTCAAATATGAGGTGTTCATAGGTTTGTGGATTAATATCCGGGTCTTCAATTCGATTCCATTGGTCAGTGTCTCTGTTTTTCTGCCAATACCAAGCTGTTTACAATACTGTGGCTCTGTAATAGAGTTTGAAGTCAGGGATGGTAATGCCTCCTGAAGTTCCTTTGTTGTATAGGATTGCTTTGGCTATCCTGGGCTTTTGTTTTTCCATATAAACTTAGTTATTGTTCTCTCAATGTCCATAAATTTTTTTTTGGTATTTTGATGGAGATTTCATTGAATCTATAGATTGCCTTTGGTAGTATTGCCATTTTTACTACATTGATCCTACCAATCCAGGAGCATGGGAGATCCTTCCATTTTCTGGTATCCTCTTCGATTTTTTTCTTCAAGGACTTAAAGTTCTTGTCAAATAGTTCTTTTACTTCCTTGGTTAGTGTTACCCCAAGATACTTTATGCTATTTGTGGCTATCATGAAAGGTGATGTTTCTCTGATTTCCTTCTCTGTTTCTTTATACTTAGTACATAGGAGGGCTACTGATTTTTTTTGAGTTGATCTAGGAATCCTACTGAATGGGAGAAGATCTTCACTAACCCCAGATCAGACAAAGGCGTGATCTCCAAAATATACAAGAACTCAAGACACTGGACAAAAAAATTCTAAATTACCCAATTAAAAAATGGATAATGATCTGAACAGAGAATTCTCAACAGAAGAAGTACAAATGGCCAAAAGATACTTAAGGTCATGTTCAATTTCCTTAGCCATCAGGGAAATGCAAATCAAAACGACGTTGAGATACCATCTTACACCTGTCAGAATGGCTAAAATCAAAAACACCAATGATAACCTATGCTGGAGAGGTTGTGGAGTAAGTGGAACACTCCTCTATTGCTAGTGGGAATGCAAACTTGTGCAACCGCTTTGGAAATCAGTGTGGCAGTTTCTCACGAAACTGAGAATCAACCTACCTCAAGATCCAGCAATACCACTCTTGAGAATATACCCAAGAGATGTCCAACCGCACTACCAAAGCATTTGTGCTACTATGTTCATAGCAGCATTATTTGTAATAGCCAGAACCTGGAAACAACCTAGGTGCCCTTCAATGGAAGAATGGATCCAGAAAGTGTGGAATATATACACATTAGAATACTACTCAGCGGTAAAAAACAATGACATCTTGAATTTTGCATGCAAATGGATGGAAATAGAAAACTCTATCCTTAGTGAGATATCCCAAACCCGAAAAGATGAGTATGGAATGTTCTCACTCATTAGTGGACCCTAGACATTAGCAAAGGACATTAAGCTTATAGCTCACAAGCCTAGACAAGCCAAATAGCATGGGGAACCCAAAGAAATACATATATAGATACTCCTGGAAATTGGAAGCAAACAAGATCGCCAGGCAAAAGTTGGAAGCATGGCTGTGGGGATGGGGCTGGAGCTAGGGGTTTGGGAGGGGGTAGAAGGGAGAAGGAACAACTGGGGAGAGCCTGGGGGTGGTGGAGGGTGGAGATAGAAGAAGAGTAGATATTCGAGAAGGGAATAAGATATCTACATTAAGGGAGTCATTTTGTGATGGGCAAGAGACTTGTCTCTAGAAGGGATCCCAGGTGTTCCCATGGATGTCCCCAGCTAGGTAGTTGGGCAGCAGAGGAAGGGGTGCCTGAACTGACCTTGTCTCATGGTTACATTGTTGAATGTCTTTATCATCACCATAGAAATTTCGCATGATGGATGAAGATAGAGCCAGAGACCCACATTCACATCAGAGCAAGGCACTGAGCAACCAAGGTCCAGTGGAAGAGCAGAAGGAGGGAGAAGAGGAGCAAGGAAGTCAGGACCGTGAGGGACTGGACCACCAACTGAGACAGTGTGCTTGATCTGTTGGGAGCTCATCAAATCCAGCTGGACCAGGACTGAATGAGCATATGACCAAACTGGACTCTCTGAATGTGACTGCCAGTGGGGACTGACTGAGAAGCCAATGATAATGGCAGAGGGACCTATCTATCTCTTCTGCATGTATTGGCTTTTCGGGAACCTATTCTATATGGATGCACACCTTCTTAGACTGAGATGGAGAGGGAATGGTCTTGGGCTTTCCACAGTGCAGGGTATCCTGCCCTATCTTAATAAAGCAGGGGGAAGGTGGGGTGTGGAGGGCGGGAGGGCCTGGGACAATGGGAGTAAATGTAAATTTTTCTTTTAAATTTAATAAAAAACAAAAAAATAAAAATACAATATATAATTTAGAAATACACATTAATAGGTAGTCTTCTATAATAACCAAACTTTCAGTCATGTTTGTTTGGTTTTCTAGATATATAGAAATACATTTCCGTTAGATAGACAAATTCAACACTTCAATGACCTACAGAATATGGCATTTAAAATGTTTTAAGAACTTAGACTTTCCTTGACAGTGTGAAATGTCTGCTTCTGGCAATACCAATTACTTCAAGAGGATGATGGACATCAAAGAAGCTCCTTATTGAGATTGCTAGTCATTTTGGCAAGAAACTGCTCTTGTCTAGACTACTTAATGGTATGCTGTATGATCTGGACATGCAGGACCAACAGAAAAATGACTGCTGAATATTCCAAAAGATGGTCCTTCAGGGTTCCTGCCTCACAGAAGAAACTGCCAGACATTCTGCAGGATACAGAAGAGAATAACTGACAAATTGACAAGATAGGCAAAACAATCTTTCAAATTTTCTACTTCATGGAAAAATCTGTGAGATACTATGGGACTATAGGCTGAATATAGACATCCCAACATTACAGAAGAACTTTGGTGACTCTCCAGACAGTGAGATGTCTCTGTCAATTCTAGTTTTGGAAGTTGCTTACAATGAACTTACTATTTACTTAGATAATATTATATCCTTGTGGGGTCTTTGAAGAGTTGAGGACAGGTAGTTATAGTGTTACTTAGTTATGATAAAAGATGAATTAGATATGAAACTTTAGGCTCACAAAGATAAAATAGATGATATTGTATTTTCTTTATTTTTTCCAGATACAAATAGACTAAATATTGTAACTGTAATTCTTGCTTGATAATGGTTTCCCCCCATGAAATTTTATTATGTAAAAGTTAAAACCTTTCTTTTTAATTAGACAGGAAAGGGGAGATGATGTGGGATTCCTTCAGTATGTGTTGCTTTTATTGGCTAATGAATAAAGCTGTTTTGGCTAATTGCTTAGTAGAGTAAAGCCAGGAGAGAAATCTGAAGAGGGATATAGAGAGAAAGTAGGCGAAGTCAGGAAGATGCCTTGTAGCTGCCAAAGGAGACAGACATCAGATCCTTACCAGTAAGCCACAACTTCATGCTGATACACAGTTTAGTAGAAATGGTTTAGTTTATGATGTAAGAGTTAGTTAATAAGAAGTGTGAGCTAATAGGTCAAGCAGTGTTGCAATTAATATAATTTCTGTTTGATTATTCAGGTCTAGGTTGCTGGGAATGAATGAAGAGTCTCTGCTAACATTACCCAGTCACTTCCTGATTGGATTTGAGTTTCACTCTTGGAGAGAATGCCTGGTACTGTAGACCTGATCAAGAACTCATGACTGATAATCTGGCATGTCCCTGTTGGGGAAATCTACAGTGTCATTTCACTAAATAGATGTGGTGTTAACTGTTTCCAATATACCTTTTTAAACATGCTAATTAGTGTACAGCTCTCATTCTTACTCTGAGAAGCTTCTCTTTGTGGTAGCTGAAAGGCAACAAAGACATGTATCACTGGTCAAAATGAGAATTAATGATTTTTTTAGGACCCAACCCTAAATGAGACATCTATTTATTTTTTTTTACCCTTGTAAGACTTAGAGAAAAATGAAGAATTTGAAGAGAAAGGGGACAATGTCTTCACAGTGGGTGGTTAGTGAGGATCTGGGTGAAGCCTGAGTAGGGGGAAACATGATCTAAATATATTACATGAAAAAAATTAAAAAACATTTAAAACAGGAACATAAAGACTGGAGGACAATAAGTATGATGGACTGTCTTCTGGCTATGACAGAAGTGTCTTACAATTGTTAATTATAACACCATGGTCAGCTTGCAGGCATAAGACTTACAGAAGGCTGGGCCCTTCTTTTTTTTTAAATTTTAATGACAAAAATAATGTAAAGTCAGAAAGGGCACTCTATGAAGAAGAATGGGTAAGTGCAAATGAGACTGGGATGACAGAAGGCAATAGGATGAATATGATCAATATTATATACATGTATTAAATTGTTAAAGAATAATTAAAAATTATATTTATATATTTATACTTTTGTGCTCATAAAGTTAACATATTTTTATTCTAAAATAAATGTCAAATGGATTCCTATATGTTTAAATAATGAGGAAGTGTGGCCCATGGAAACCAGCAGAAGAAGAAGTGCATCTATTGACACCAGTAGGCAAAGATAAGTTTAGACTCAAAAGCAGGTAGAAAATGAAACAGAAAGTTGAGAGGGGTAATTCCTTGTTTAAAATAAAGAAGGCACTGTGAATAGAAAAGAGATGCCTGGATATCTGCTTCTGAATTCTCACACTTGTTTAGCCACTTTGAAAGAACTTCTTCAAAGGAGTTGTGGGCCTCAGGTTCAAGTGACTTCACACTATTGCCAGACCCTGCAGAGTACTGGCATCTAGAATCAAGAACTTAATTTTTGTCATGAAATTTGTACCCAAAATTGTTAGGTAGGACATTAAACTTAATTGTTCACAAACAGAAGAAAAGTGTTAAGAACTAGGAAATACCCATGTGCTGCTATTTCTGAGGTTAGAAAGACTGACAAGGAAAATCGTGTATATGTCAGGTATGTCACAATTCTCATAGTGCAGTTGTTCACATTGACTTTTCTTAAATAATAATGCATTGCTTTATAAAGGTGTACTATTCTGATTATTGCCATTAACCTCATTTCTATTCTTAAAATTTGACAGTCATTCCTGCCCTTCCAGAGCTGTGTGTATGGGATTTGTCCCCATGAAGTCTCAAGTTTTAGCTACAGTGACACCAAGCCCAACCCTCCTTTGCATTCTTTCTTTGTGTAGTCAGAGGCAAGCAAGCTTTCTCAGAGGCTGTGTAGAGGGTTGAAAAGGGAAGGCCCAGTGGCCTGTAACTTTCCAGCCACCAGGACTTCTGGTACTGTTTTCATCTCCATCTTTTCTTGATGTCTTGGGGCTTAGTCATAGAATGCAGAGATGTGTCTATTTCTGTAATGCAAATTTCTCTTGTGCTCCTTTCTTTTTGCAGTTCTTTGATCTTGGTTCTCAGAATATTTTTTTGCAACGTTTTACACCTATACACTGTAGATAGTCTGGTGCTGTGGAGATTTCTTAAACTTGGATTTCAGGTTAGTGCTAAGTTGCATAGCACCAAGAATTCTGCACTGGATCATTCTCACGGGTTTTCTAAATTTGACACAAGGCAATTAATTTGTTTAGCAGTTACTCCTTTACTTTGAAGACAGATGGTCTTTCTGTCTGAAAGAGGGCTTAATGAACTTTAGTTAATCTCATTTAATTATTCTATGATTGGCATTAATCATATCTTTCATAAGCACAAAAACTGTTTTTAAAGTTTCAAGTAGAAAGTATGTTGATTTTCTCCAATTCTTTGATATAGATTTTGTCTCTTCATAAACAGAAGGAATTGATCATTATAATAAAATAAGTGTATATATGTTAATTCTCACATACTTGGGAGTGTATTAAATTGTTCTGCTTTTACCTTTCATAGAACTTTGTTTTATATTCTTCTATTCCATTTTTTAAAGAATGATGTGCATGTGGCATATGTACATAGATATCATGGGGGCTAGAGGAGGGCATGGATCTCCTGAGACTGAAATTATAGGCAGTTGTAAGATGCCTGATATGTGTGTTGAGAGACAACCTTGGGTTCTTTGGAAGAAAGGCAAGCATTCTCATTTACAGAACACTTAATGTATATTCTTGACTTAAGTTTATATTGTTGATTAATATGAATATTTGACTAATTTATACCCTCATATTTTAAATTTCCTGGCTATATTTCCTGCTGACTTCTTTCTGGGCATGCTCTAAATTAATCTTCATTTTTGGAAACCATTTTATGAATGAATATGTGAACACCAAATTATAAAAATTCACATATTTAATTCTGGAAATCATGATCTTTTAGATAATGAAATTGTGCCAGAATAATTTTAAATGATATTTCAGCTATGTATAAGCATCTGCTATGTCCTGGAATAAGAAATGTATGTTAAAAGATTTTTATTCCATTTGATATTATTTCTTCCCACCACCTAAATATTCCAGTTGTATTTTACAGTTGTTATTCATTATCCAAAGCT
Organism: Dicrostonyx torquatus; assembly: GCA_028555095.1. Classification (NCBI taxonomy): domain Eukaryota; kingdom Metazoa; phylum Chordata; class Mammalia; order Rodentia; family Cricetidae; genus Dicrostonyx; species Dicrostonyx torquatus. The sequence goes on from JAQHUG010000108.1 coordinate 5,983,717, forward strand.
TCAGGTTTTTTACATATTACATTATAATTCACATTTGAAGTCCTAAAACTACAGGTCTCAAAGTCAAGACATTTATTTGGTTTCTAACAGTACAGATAAATTCTAGGAATCCTTAAGCTTTTGAAAAATCAGAAAGTGGAAATGATTCAGTGTGATGAACTCTTTGATAGGAGGATTTGACCTAGTATAATGCTACTTTAAACTTTATAACCCTACATTTTTTAAACCACAGAGATGCTTAGTGTTTGTGTCTTATCCACAGATGAAAGTTTATCTTCTAAAATTCTACTATTAAATTTCTAGATCAGGGCCTGGAATGATTACTCATCAGTTAACAGAATTTGTTGCTCTTACAAAGAACCATAATTCAGTTCAAAGAACCCATATTTGGCAACTCATAACTGTCTGTATTTCAAGTTTCCAGGCATTCCATGACCTCTTCTGAATTTCTTGGTGCACATAACCATACACACACAATAAAATTCCATGACCTCTTCTGAATTTCTTGGTGCACATAACCATACACACACAATAAATATATATTAAAAGATCATATCCCAGTGATATTTTTGAATAACAGTAACTACATAATTCTTTAGACCATCTTTGGTTTATAAAAGAATAAAAATGTGAACAGCTAGTCCCACATAAAAATTCTAATTGTGATAAAAATTAATCTGAATTTTAACAATGTGCATGCTATCTGAAACCTTATGGTACAATAGTACAATTCTGTTTATCAACAATGAATAATTAATTAATTATTCAACCATATCTATGAATACAAGGATCATTGGAGATTGATGTGGAAATAAAACCCAGCAATGCAGCAAAATCTATTTCCATTTTTAAGAGAGTCCAAGAAAAGTGTTACTATGTAGTTTCTGAAATGTTGTGTCAGTCACTAATGTTGACAACTAATAGGAAATAAAATAGGAGTAAATGAGTTCAGTGGCTACAGGACATAAATGTGTAGAAGTAAAGCAATGCTAGGAATGAAGACAATATCAACAAGACAAAAATGGCAAAGAACATCATAGAACAATGTAAGTACATTTGCAAATATATAGAGACATGAGAGGACCTAATCCTGATCATTTCATGGGCTGTGATTGTAATGAGAAGAGTGCACTTCAGTGATGTTAGAGATGAAACAGAGCATGTTTGGGTAAGACAATCAAGGGTTTTTCCACTTCTCTCATGTTTAACAAAGCTTGCTTTTTGTGCAAGCTTTCAAAATAGCATTCACACTCATAATACTTTTATATTGGCTGAGAAATATTTATTACAAGTGAGATAGTTTACTGTGATATTAGTTCTCAAGATAAAAATAATGCTACTGGAATATCTCAATATTTTAGTTATTTTTCCTTACATAGGAAGAAGAATGTGAAAAAAATTATAGCTGGTTTCTCTGGAGAAACATGAAAACCTTGTATATTTCTCATATTCCTCTTTATTACAAATATAATGACTTTGTAAAAGCAATACTGGAATGTTGCTCCCAGTTTACAGGCACTCTTGAAATGTTTCATATATTCCATAGTGAACACTGAGACATTTTCCATGCAATTTCAAATTCATACTTACAACACTCAAATTTGGGATAATAAGACATAAATTTCTAGAAAGTATAATCAATGGTACAGTCCAACAAGTTTAACATACAATCTATTTGCCAAACCAGCACAGATATAAATTAAAGAATAGAAGATAGCTGGTAATTCATATTAAATTCCTGGAACTTTATGACAATTAGCATACTAACTATCTGATCTTAGAAGAGTAGAGGTAATCATGGCAGAACAATTTTTCATTACCAGGTGAAAGGCAGAAAACTGAGAAAGTTATTTATCATGAGTGTAAGAGGCACATGTACTCACAAAGGAGGAATATTTAGGCACATTAGAAATGGAGCACAGAGGTGGACATTGATTTAAAAATGTAGACAATTGTTTCTTTCAAGCAGTAATAATAACTTTTCTTTGAAAACAATTTCTGGACAGTTCTCAAAATCGAGTCAAAAAATATCATTATTTCCAAGTTGCTAGAGAAGTCCAATATTAGAGAATCACTTTTAGCTGTTCAGAGCTCAGTGTGATGAGTGGGAGGTAAACCAACAGGGTCAGTGATAACCTATACTCTTCAGGGGCATTTAGAAGGATGTTCTTCAGATGAATCAGATGTAATTATGGAGTAGATGCTTCCCTTCTAAGCCATGACTATCTCTATATGACAGGAGAAAAGCCAAAGCTAAAATTAAATTATACCTGCTTAAAGAGAAAGGATTGAACCATGTTATTTTTTAAAGCCTATGTATGTAATTTAGCATGTCAGTCCAGATATGCCTGGGAATGGATTTTTTATTTTCAGTTACCCTGTGGGTGTAATAGCATGGTTAAATCTTACATGAAATTTACAACTGAACCATCTACACTATTTTTACATAAACTACAACAACTGTTATGATTGGAATTCTTAATTAAGAAGTGAACAAAGATCTTTGAGAACTAAAAAGACAGGACAAGGTTTTGTTACTTTCCAGAGGGGAAAAAATATCACCAGTTGCTAGTAGAAAATTTTGATAACTTTTAAAAGCACAATAGAGTACTAAGAAAGTAATCGTTGAAAATAGTGGTACAACCTCTTGTAACTGCCCCCACTTATATCAGAAAATATTTCAGCATAATTTTAATGATTAATTTTCTTGGAATTTTCAAGATTGAAAGAATCTAGCAGAATTATTCAATATCAACATGCTACAAATTATAGGTTGATATTAGCAAAGTCCTGTAATGCAAACTGTTAACATAAGAAATGGGAAATCAACAAGGAAAAACCCATTTATACAGTAGTCTTGAATTAGTGATAATATAAGAAGTTCACTTGTAATCTTGATGTTCATATGTCAGATTATTCATTTCTAAGGCCAATTCCATCCAAAGTAGTTTGTCCTCTAGTTGTTTCTGGAATTTTTTAAGGTACAATTCTCCAAATGTATTTCTTTCTGCTAGCACTGACTGTGATTCGCTGACCTAGTGGCCTGGCTACTTTAATCCATCTACAGTACAACCCCCGGCTATGGTGGGCCTGGGTTTTTTGTGTGCCCACTCAGGGTCCAGAGGGACATAGCTGAGACCATACCGATAGCTCAGCGCTCCTCACCTGGACAGGTGGTGCAATCAGGACTGCTAGGCATGCACAAACAGGAGAACATGGCAGATTCCTCCTGCCACACACAGATATTTCCAAGCCACACAGTATGCTGCATGGCAGATTTAACCTTTATCAGAAAACAAGGGGTTATATGCTGCATGGTGCTACCCAGAGTTTAGGTGGTGAGGATGACTCCCACCTGGCAGTCCTAGAGCTGATGTTAACTACCTCCACCATATTTAAAGCCTGAGAGAGGTGGAACCAGCATCTAGGGCCACTGAGACCAAGCTGCTTAGCATTTTAAAAAACACTTTCTTAAGATGGGGCAGGATATCCTGCCCTATGGGAAGCCCAAGGCCCTCCCCCCTCCATCTCGGTCTGACATCTTAAGGAAGCAGGGGGAGGGTGATGGGGTAGTGGGGGAGTGGGAGGGCCGGGAACAAGGGGAGTAAATGTAAATTTTTTTAACAATAATTAAAAAAGTAAAAAAAGAAAAGAAAAGAAAAATAACACACACAAAGTACACAAAATACTGAAAATATCAAAACTTAAAGTAAGTTTGTTGAAACTCTGAAATTACTGTTAGAAATTGTTGAAATTGTAAGTTTTAAAGAAAAACAATCTAGCAATATTTAGAATGACAGATAAACCAATAATTCCTAGTTTTATATTAATCTTTTACAAAGTATTGTTATAAGCAATTTCTGTCAACCTTTCTGACAGAGCACTAAATTTTGAATAGTGGTAGCACCACAATAATGAAAAGGAAATATGCAAATTCTATATTTAAAATTTTAAATTAATACTAAAAAACCACTTTCATCAGTGAATAATTACAGATAACGCAATAAAAACAGATTCAGATATAAAAGAATTCTAAATGGATCATAGTGTTAGATAAGTGTACATATGCTTGGAAGAGAGAAGAAAAATAGCATAGAAAATTGAAAAAGAAGTAAAAAATAGTCTTTAAAGAGACAAAGTACAGTCATAGATTAAAAGGAGTAAAGAAAATAAGCCACGTAAAAATGGAAAATTCACAGAGAGTTTGGATTATGTATACTACTGTGTTATCTTTGAGTTTTTTTAACTGTGAAGGAGCAAGGAACAAAGGGAAGTTTCATTGTATGGGCTGCTACACTAAACCAGCATGTATATTGTAAAGGTATCTTGACTTCAGAATTTGGGTCTAAGGATATGATTTTTTGGAAAAGAGGTTTTCTTTTGTTTTCATGGAAGATGAGAACCTGTGCATTGCTTCTAGACCAATATGGTTTCATGGAACAAGACCCCTGAAAGGTTGCTGTGAACACCCCTATGAATAAAATACTTCACCCAACTGCTGACTGAGATGAACCTAAAATGCAGGATACACCATGAAAGACCTGATTAACAGCACCCCCAAACAGCAGGAAGTAATATGTATAGAACTACGTCCATATTCCCAAGTATTGTTTATAATTGTTTACATTTAAAGGGGAATATGCTAAAGAGATTTGCATTGGTATGAATAGTGGTTTATTGATACAAGTCTAAGGTCAATCTTGTTATATGTATATGTATTTCTGATCTTGATTAAAGTACTGTGTTTGTGTACCTCATTTAAAATGTAATGTATAATTAAGAAATACAAGTTAATAGATAATCATCTATAACAGTCAAGTTTGTAGTCATGTTAGTTAGATTTTAATACAGAGATGTATTCCAGATAGATAAGGATTCTTCAAATCTTTCAGAGACCTTCAGAATATGGCATTTAAAATGTTTAAGAATTTAGGACTTTTTATGACAATGAGACACATCTACTCCTGGGAACAACAATCTACTTCAAGAATAAGATGGGCATCAAAGAGGCTCCTTATTGTAATAGGTGGGAGCAGCGAACTGTGTCCGGCTCGGCTCCTGGCCACACGTCTACTTGGCTATACCTGGAATACACAAATTACACACAAACTGGATTCATTTAAATACTGCCTGGCCCATTATCACTAGCCTCTTATTGGCTAACTCTCATATCTTATTTCTACCCATTCTTTATAGTCTGTAAGTCACCACGAGGTAGTGGGCTTACCGGGAAGATTCAGCATGTCAGACCCTGGTGGCTTCATGGCAGCTCTCTCTCTGACCCAGTCTTCTTCCCAGCATACTGTTCTCTTTTCCCTGCCTATCTAAGTCCTGTCCTATCAAATGGCCAAGGCAGCTTCTTTATTAACCAATGAAAGCACACAAAATACAGAAGAACCCTCCTACACCACTGTATGGAATTAGTTAGACATTTGAGTATAAAACTGCTCTTACCTGGACTGTTGCATAAACTGGTCATGCAGGACCCACAAAGCAATGATTTCTGAACTTGCCTAAAGGTGAGACGATCCTTCAGGGTTCCTGTTTCATGCAAGAGTATGCCTGATATTCTGAGGACACAGAAAAAAGTGACTGAAAACTGCCAATATAGGTGGAACTGTCTTTGAAATTTCCTGCTTCATGGAAAAGTCTGCTATACTATGGCCCTGTAGGCTGAAGATTGATGCCCCAATGGTACAGAAGAACTTTGGGTGACTGTCTAGGCAGCGAGATGTTTCTTTCAATTCTAGAGGTTTGGAAATTGCTTACAATGCACTTCCTGTTTACTTAGGTAATATATCCTTCTGGAGTCTTTGATGAAGTTTAAGAATTTATAGTTATAGTTAATTTTCCTTAGTTATGATAAAAGATAAAGTAGATATAAATATTGTAACTGCAATTTTTGCTTGATAACTGTTTTGTTATATGTAATTTAATATGTTAAAGCCTTCCTTTTTGTTTAAACAGAAAAGGGGAAATGGTGTGGGAGGTCCTTCTGTCTATGTGCTGCTTTCATTGGTTAATGAATAAAGAAACTGCCTTGGCCTATTAATAGGGTGGAACATAGGTTGGCGCAGAGATGGAACTGGATGCTGGGTTAAAGAAGGGCAGAGTCAGAGAAAGCCATAGATTCTCAGCCTGAGACAAACACAGGTTAGAACTTTAGCCTGCAAACCACTGCTACGTGGCGATACACAGATGAATAGAAATAAGTTAAATTAATATAAGAGATAGTCAGTAAGAAACTAGAGCTAATGGGCCAATCAGTGATTTAATTAATACAGTTTCTGTGTGGTTATTTCAGGGCTAAGCTAGCCAGGCAGCTGGGATGAACAAGCAGGCCCTCCTCCTACAGAAAAGTGTTCCTGTGAATCTATTTGTACCCTGTGGTTGAATTTAATAACTGAACTATTATTATCATTGTCATAATAACATTAGGAAGAATGGAAACTGAGGGTATCTATCCTGTCTCTGTATCAGTACATCCCTACAGGCTTACTTCTACCATCCTGCTACTGATATACTTTATGTGCCAAAGAATTAGTCTGTATTTGTAAATCCTTGAAACAGATGTAATCACATTTCTCTATTCTGAAATTTATGGTTGTCTTTCTCATAGATCATTTTCCACTTTTATTTATTGAGTTAGATGTTCTTGCTGAAGATGAAGTTCAGCAATTCTGAATAGTCTGTCTAATCATTTTAGTTCAGAGATCCCCTCTCTTCCTGACTTATGGTTGGTAACACAGATGGTCATAACATCTGCCTAAATTTTATAGGGATTCTGGAGATTAAAACTGCAGGGTCCATGTTTGTGCAGTCAGTGCTTTATCCAGTTATTCACCTCTTCAGACTCCAGACTGTAAATTTGTAAACAAATTAAATGTGTTTGTGCATAACTATAAGAATGTATATGCTATTTTTGAATAAGCATGTGCGTTTGAGTGTTTAGTCAGTGATGTAATGAATCAAAGTAAAGGCAGAAGTTGTAAATTAAGTACCAAAATATAAATAAAAGTGATTTGAAGGATATTGATGATGAAAAAAATTTAATTTTTCATAAATGTCTTTAAACCTTTTGTCAACTTTTTCTTTTAATATCTTAAAATATAACTTGTTTAAACAGTAATTTTTAGATCAATCGGGAGAGCAATTTAGTAAAAGTTGAACAAAACTATCTGGCAGTGAGTTAGTGTTAGCAATAAGAATTCAGTATAGGTGGGATACTCAAATCTGGTTGAAGTGATGAAAATACTTCAAGGTAAAGTATCCACAATTTATTAGAACAATTAGAGAAAACAAGATGTAAATTAAACTCCCAAATTCTGGAGATTTGATTAAATAAATAAAAATGGCATTTTCTTCAGAATTTCAATCCTAAATTTTGTTAAAATTGTCTCTTACTTTTTACATTCCTTTTGTTTGAAGAGAATGCTATGATCTAAAAATCGTTTGGGAGAGATATTTTATAAAAATGTAGATGATTTCTTTTAGAAACTGAAAAAATTTCTACTAAGCTTATATACAACCAAAAATAAGTCTGAGATTAACCAGGTAGCTTTTGTTTCTTATAGAAATTTTATGAACAATATGTATGTATGCCTGTTATTAACAGTATTTATAAAATTTTTAAGCACAGCATCATAATATAGAATAAAATTTGCATATGTTTTGACTTTTAAAAATGCATAGCACGAAATGGACTATATAAGAAAGTCAAAACTGCTTGAATGAACAAAAACAACTCATTGATGCCTCAAAAGTAATATTGTGTTATTAGTTAGTGGATGCTGTCTGCTTGTTAATTTTTTTTCTTGGTGTGTTTATGTCTTTCAGTCAACATATTTTTACTTATCAATAATTTTATGTCACTTAAAGAGATTGTTAGAACAATGGAGAATATCTTTAACATCATATATTCTTATGACGATTATGTGTCATTGTAAATTATTACTGACAAACTTTCAATGATTTTCCTTTTATAAAACTTTAATGAAGAATTTTGCAAAACCAAGAAAATAGAGAAAATTTTGAAACAGTGTTCTAAAGTTTAAAAAGAGGCTCAAGAGATGACTTTGTGGTTGAGTAATGGCTGCTCTTCAGAGAACTTAAATTCTAGCTCTACCTTGCTATAGTGGCAAGAGACTTCCTTTGATTACAGTAGGAGGGAAACCAACATTTTGTCCCTTGCCTCCTGATCAAGTACCAAGCAGGTTTTCAGTATAGAGCTAGTATGGGTGTAAGGCAACTTTAGTGTACCATGTTAAGCAGGGGACTTGTGCTAAGCTGAAGCTCTAGGGAGTTTGGAATTTGCCCATTGCTTTTTAATCTGTGACACTGGACACTGGCAATGGATCTCCTCATGCCTAGTCAGTGGATAAGTGCCTATCATTTTTTATGTGAAGCATGTGAATATATTGTAATTTTTTATTATTTTATGTATTGAATTCTTTTAGATTTGATGAATCCATGTGTTTGTTTATGTGTAATTTAGCTTTGTGATTTTTTATTAGCATTAGTTTGTTTATGTAAATGAACTGTTAGTCTTTGCTTCTTGATTTGTATTAGACAGATGGTAGGTGTTTACTTTAAAAAAAAAGATTCAGTCATTTTCCCTCACTATTTATAATCAAAATGGAGGCAACTTCCTCATGGTTTTTGTGGCAAATACTGCATACAGGGCCTTTTAAAAAGTCCCAGACTCCTGATGCAAAGCACAATATATTTAAATTATGAACATCTCCTTCATAATATTTGAAGAAATAATTAAGGCCTCTGATACAACTAGCCAACTTACTTTTTCTCACATGGACATTTTCCACAAACCACAATCTGATAAATTGGTTACAAATCACTATCGGAGTAATCATGAAGTGCATTTGTGACCAATGATTTAATTCCTGTTCACACGTCCTTATATCATTTTACTCCAGTCCTGCTGTATTCCAAAACATACACAAAAAGAAAGAAAAAAAAACTGTAAGAAAGCAAAAACTAAAATAATAGAAAATGAAATAGTGAACAAACAAAGGAAAATAGTGGATCAGGGAAAAGATCAGCATTTTATTATTTCATACCAAATGATTATCCATGGAAGCATGCATGAAAATTACATTATTTAGACTTAGCATGCTATATTTAGCATTACCAATGTATATACATGTACAGATGTGCAAGCAGTAATTAAATAAAACAGAGGCCATGTATTTGAAAGAGAACAAAAGAAAAGCTGGGTGGTTTATAGGGAGGAAAGTGAAGAGATAAATATTGTAACTATAGTCTCACAACTAAAAGCATGTTAAAAATGCTATATAGTACTGTATTTCACTTGTATAAAATCTATACCTAGTAGAGGTATAGGTTTCTTTTCTTTCTTTAAAAATTTCCATTCAAAATTGACACTTCCTGCCTTTCTTCCTTTCCCCTCCCGCTCCCTCATTAACCCTCCTCCCTTCCCCTCCATCCTTAAGAGAGGGCATGGTACCCTGCCCTGTGGGAAGTCCAAGGCCCTCCCCCTCCATCCTGGCCCAGGAAGGTGTGCATCCAAGTAAACTAGGGTACCATAAAGCCAATACACGCAGAAGAGACAGGTCAGTGCCATTATCGATGGCTTCTCAGTCCATCCCCATTGGCAGCCACATTTAGAGAGTCCGGATTTGATCATATGCTCGTTCCATCCCGGTCCAGCTGGATTTGGTGAGCTCCCATTAGATCAGGCACACTCTCTCAGTCTTTGTTTCCTGATTTCTTTGCTCATCTTCTCCCTCTACTAAAGAAAAATGAGCTCATAATTTAAGAAAGAGGGAAAAGTAACTATTTGAGAGTATTAATGAAATGAAAAAAATATTAACTTTCACATAAACTTTTTCTTGAGCACTTAAACCAATAATTTGCCATCACTTATGCTCAACACCCTCATGATTTGTAAGCAGCTCTACATTCTATATTTGGAAGCCAATATTACCAAGGACTGTTGATTGTAAAAAGAATAATTGAAAAGTAGGAGTGAATTGTATGTTTATAAAACAATCATTTATATTGTGAGGAAAATAAGTAGTATCCTTGTAAAGCAAAACCTAATCTGAGGTGTAAATCCTGTTTCCCTGAGACAGGTGGGTATGAACCAAAATTCCGAATGCTCTATCTTTTAGCATAATATCTCTAAATAGTCTTCTTTCACATGGTAGGCAACTTTCTCACCCAAAGTGCATGCCCTAACCTACAAATTTCAAGATAATTAAATACAAAGTTGAACACAGAATTTCAGCACAAAGAGTACAGGATTTACAAATGGTTTTCCAAGTATTAGTTACTTTTAAAAACCCTAATTTATTATTTAAATATTGTATATTATTTTATTGAGAACTTTGTTTATGAGAAATATATATATATATATATATATATATATATATATATATATATCACGCCTACCTCTCCACCTTCTGGAATTACTTCCATGAATTCTCTCAAATAAATTCATGACTACTTCTTGAAACACTGTTGAATTATTTGCATACACATATATATATATAAACACACAAACACATACACCCACACACACCTTGCTGAGTCCATTTGTAGTGCTCATGTGTACATGTGTCTAGAGGTGGTCACTTGGGATTGGAAACTCTATGCAGGAGATTTTTCCTATGCAGGAGAAAATGAATTGTCCATCTTTCAGTAGCCATTTACCACCTATAATATTCTCAGTTCCCCAGTAAAAAGACAGATTAACAGAATGAATTT
>JAQHUG010000108.1:6051950-6065539 GCA_028555095.1 Dicrostonyx torquatus
AGTGCTAGGATTAAGGGCGTGCACCACCACTGCCCGGCAAGCTTCTCATTCTTGACTCCATTGTCAAACCATTTCTTTTGGAGTATAATATGAAGAACACAGTGAGAAACACTACGATCACAAAAATTTATGTACAAGGGAGCTCATATAACTCTTGCAGAAAACCATTCATGGTAGAAAGAAAGATTGTTAAATTCTTGGACAACGATATTGTCTGCAGTTTTCTTGGGGTTGGCTTACAATTTTCAAATTTATTTATTTATTAATCAAATTACTTTAGCTCCATTATAATTTTCAGAAAATTGTTGTAACTGTGATAATCTTGATTGGCCAGCAGGTGCTGTACTTGTGGCAGAAGGGCAGGTCCTAAATCATTTCCTGAAATACCTGAAACTTAGAAATACTAAGAAATTTAGTTAATTACTTAACTATTAGTTAATTACATATCACATCTGCATACAGAGGTTTGAATTGCACAGAATATCAAGGAACATAGAGACTGCAGGCCATCACAAGCTACAAGGTTGTGGTCCAAATCTCAGGCCAGGCACTCCAGGTCTGAACTGGGAAAGTAAGCTTGTGTTCCATGTGCACAATTAGAGCCCCTATTCCCAGAGTCAGAGCTGGGCCTGAACAAAACAGGCCTGGCAGAAGCCAGAGAAACCATGGAGAAGTTGTGGCAGAAAACAGCATTTGGCAGTAGGAGGCCAAACTAAGCCCCACAGGTGTGGCTCATGGGTGGCAGGAGGTGGGACTGAACCAAGTGGGTACAGGCTGGTGGAAAAATGCCAAATCACAGTAACAGGCCCACCAAGTAGTGATCTGCAGTTCTCTGCAAGCACTGGGAACTGGAACTGAATCCAGGAGTCAAGAGACCCACACACTCTTTGTGTCTGCATTTATACTACATGAGGCCATGTTCAAAGTGGGCCGGTATCTTAAAGGTCATTGGCTGAAGGAGTTCCCAAAGCACCTTATCAAACCAGGGTGATGCTAGGGCAAATTTTTGCTCTCTAAAAACTAATAGCAAGAGCCCAATGCTCAGGGCAACATCCACAAATCTCAGTGAATGTAGAAAGGTTGTGCTGATGCAGGCATGGAGCCTTCACCCCTATGTTCCAGTTTCTTTGGAGTGAGAATGCCCTCTGCAGCCTATAGAAAGAGAAACCTGGGCACTAAATCACTCATAGAACCTTCAACTAACAATCTGTCTTGTCTGCAATGTGTCCTGGAGTAATGGTGACACAGAATGTTCGGGATGAGCCAACCAATGTCTGGTTTATTTTAAGGCCCAAACCATGAAAGGGAAACCATGACCTGTACAGCCTGTATGGGGCAGAAACCCAAGGTTGGATAGCCCAGAAACCTAGAATAGAACCAAACCCGAAAAAACAATGAAATGATTCCTAATGATATTTTACTGTACTTACAGACTGATGCCTTGCCCAGGTGTCATCAGAAAGTCTTCCTCTGGCGGCAGATGGGAGCAGGTGCAGAGACCCACAGCCAGACATTATGCACAGAAAGAGAGAGCCTAAATTGGAGGTTTCCATTGGGTCCCTCACTTCAGAGATTGGGGAACTCCAAAGAGGGGCAAAAAAGACTGTGGGAGTCAGAGGGGATAGAATTTACCAAGAGACTATGGCTCACTAAATCAACTAAACAGAGTTCATATGTAATGTGAGATTCCCCTCAGTAGGCTATGAATATAGTTTATTACCATTGGTTAAAAAAGAATCTGTTTTGTCTTATGGCAAGGAAGAATGTAGGTAAGAAGGAAAAGTAAACTGAATTCAGGGAGAAAGAAAGCAAAGTAAGAGACATGCCATGTAACTGTTAAAGGAGAAAGATGTTAGAACCTTACTGGCAAGCCACAACCTCGTTGTGATACACAAATTAATAGATTAATAGAGTTGCTAGCAATATGCCTCTGCCATCAGTCAAACTGTTCATAATTATATAAGCCTCTGTGTGTTTCTTTGGGACTGAACAACAGCAGGCACAGGTGGGACAGAAACTTTTTACACACATGGGCTTACAGAGATTGAAGTGGCTAGCACAGGATTTTCATGAGTCTGTACCAGGACCTCTGCATATGCTATGTTTGTTAGCTTGGTGTTTTTGTGGGAGTTCTAACAGTGGGAGCAGGTGTATCTCTGGCTCTTTAGCCTGTTCCTGGAAAATGTTTCCTCCTATTGAGCTGCCTTGTTCAGCCTCAATATAAGTGCTCTTATTGTGTCCTTTTGGTCATGTTTGACTACTGTCTTTTGTAGACCTGCTCTTTGCTGATGAGGAAATGGAAGGGGAATTGATTTGAGGAAGGGGGTAGGTAGGGAGTAGGTGAGAGTAGTGTAGGGAGGGGAAACTTTGTTGGAATGTATTGTATGAGAGAAAAATCTATTTGGAATAAAAAAGTAAAACAGAGCACATGATTATACTCCAATGTTTAACAAAACAATTAGCAAATGAAAATAATAGTTACAGGAACATGCCACTACCAAAGACAAAGCTCCATAGAAATCTAAGGATATTTCCATGACAATAAACAAAAAAGTGTGGGTCTCACTTGTTATACTGATAATAAATTCATTATAAAGGTTTTGTGTTACCCTAGAAAGTTAATTAAAACATATTATGCAATAAAAAAGCTAGTGATGAAGGTAAAAAAAAAATAGTAACCCTTAATAATTTCTGGTTAAAGAGAAAATTTTTTCAACTACTGCTGAAATACTTATGGGGTGTTTCTTAAAAGAGCTACCATAGAACCCAGTTATATCTTTCCTGGTCAAGTACTAGAGGGACTCCATGTGCCACCACAGAGACACTTTACACCCATGTTCACTGTTGCGTTCATGATAATACAGAAGATATTAAAGTAGCCAGATGTTCATCAATGAATGAAGGAATAAAGCAAATTATATATGTGTATGTAATATGTATATTTATATACATGTCAGTGGACTTTAATTTGCCCATGAAAAAAGAATTCATAGCTATTCCAGGAAAATGAATAGAACCAGAAACTATTGTATTAAACCAAGTAACCCAGAAACAGAAAGAAAAATATCAACTTTTCTTTCTTATATGCATCTTAGATTATAAGCTTTCTGAATTTATATGCACATAACCTATGTGTGTATACACAAACCTGGAAAAAGTTCATGAGCTGGGAAAAATTCTTAAGGGGTAAATAAATGGAAAAAGAAGGCAATAAATTCTATATGGCATGAAAGCTGAGTCAGGACTGCTGGGATAAAGAAGGAATCAATATGGAAGGAATGGTCTGTTGGAGAGAATAGTTAAGGCGGGAAACAAAGATCAACAATAACAATGCATCAGTATATCATAGTGAAGCCATTGATTTCCATGCTCATTAAAGCAAGGAAAATATTTTATGTTTAAGGAGTATTTTTCAAAAAGATTTCATATATATTCATTAATTATGAATTTTATTCTCTTATTCCATTTCTTCTTTTAAAAAAAACATCTGAATAAAGATGACCTTGGCTTTATAAAGAAATGGGAAGTGTGAAAACATTGTCTTTCAGTAATACCTATTTAAATATTCAGCATGTATAAATCAAGAGCAGGTTTTCAATCTGCATATGTGACTGCCATGCACATTTACAGATCCTGCCCTCTGCCACTATAGCCACGGGAAAACCAAGGCCAGCAGAAGTTCCTCAATACTTTTATACAACCTGTTTGCAGACTCCTTAACTTGGTTCAATAGGGACCAACTTATTACACAGAGCCCACATTGAAGTGCTCTGAAAACAACACATACCTTAATACCTTGTAGCAAACTGCCTAACGAAAGAGAATAGCTCGTTGCAGGGACTTCTCTCTCACTGTCTGATAAGACCACAGGTGACTCCAGCTCTTCTGGACAGAGCAGTCTGTTTTATCTTTTTGTCATGGCCACAAGACATAGAGTGGCTTCTCGTACTGTTATATCTACAGCAGTAAGGATACAACATTTCAGACTCCTTCCTATAAGATAAGAAAGCCAGTAGAACCTGAAAACCAGGGATGTCCTGAATCTTCTTCCCCTTGGGCTTGCATTCTTGATTTTCTAGACTTAAGGATATTATTAAAAAGTTTGATGTATCACTAAGTTCTAGAATTTAGTCTTCTGATATGAGTTCCATGGTATGAACTAGAGCATATTCAGCACAATGTGCTTGTCTACCTTAGCCAGATCTACAAATTCAAATACTGTTAATTATAAGATAGTTTACAAAAGTACATCTCAAAGACAGGAGTTGCATTTCATACCACAAAGATCATTTATGACAAAATTAGGGTATTAAAACTGTAAATGAGTTATTTACTAAGTTCATTATGTAAATAAGTTGTTTTAATGTACATACATATCTTAATATTTTGAGTATTTCTACTTAGAAATGCAGTAATTTGATAACAAAAATATGAATAGAAAGAAAATGTTCAAAAAAAGTGCATAGAGTTTTTAGAAATGTAAATGTTTTAAATATTGAAACATTATCAAATTCAGTTATTATGCTTATAAATAAAATTTCTTTATTTTAAAATTTAGGGTTTTTTTCCTTAAAAATATAACAGAGACAGTGTGCTTGGTCTATTGGGAGCTCATCAAATCCAGCTGGACCAGGACTGAATGAGCATATGACCAAACCAGACTCTCTGAATGTGACTGCCAATGGGGACTGACTGAGAAGCCAATGATAATGGCACTGGGACCTATCTCCTCTGCATGTATTGGCTTTTGGGAATCTATTCTATATGGATGCACACCTTCTTAGATGAGATGGAGGGGGGGAGGGCCTTGGGCTTCCCACAGGGCAGGGTATCCTGCCCCATCTTAAGGAAGCAGGGGGAGGGCGGTGGGGTAGTGGGGCAGCCGGAGGGCCTGGAACAAGGGGAGTAAATGTAAATTTTTCTTTTAACAATAAAAAAGTAAAAAAAAAAAAAACCGGAAGGACCAAATTGGGTTTGATAAACTCCTGTGGTTTAGGATGTAACAATGATAATATATATTGTTAATGATTTTTATTGAAAATATACTGAAAGCAAAACATGATATTTTACAATGTATTTGCAAAGAATTTTTTTGTTTGTTATTGTTTGTACTTCATTTTTGGCCTAAAACATAGAAAAACAGCAAGTGTGAATGACTTTCAGTAGCATGAACCTAGTTTATGAAAAATGATGAATGGCATTTGCCATAAGTTAGCATGTGTTCTAAGTTCATAGACTCTGGAAGCTTCATTGCAAGATGTCTCTACACAGTACAGAATTCTTGAACAATGCACCCATGTATTTTCAATAACTATTATTTTCTAGACCAAAATCAATTCTCTTTCTGTTAATAATCCAAAGTCCCTCAAGAAATACTTTTTCCTCTCCCCAGAAGTGTTGGATCATGTACAAGGCTGAGAGAAAACCAGACAGAACAGATCTAGCTATTTTGCAAACCAGTGAGCTTATTCCAATTCACCTTTAGCAGTAGAGATGAACATGCCTAGAGCTCCCAGGGACTGCAGTGAATGAGTGTGTATAGAATGAACAAATCAGTGGACAGAAAAATTACAATAAACCGGTGCACACACCTCAAATGACAGAAAGAAGTCACTTCTTGACAATAGTGTTTAAGAGGTAGAGACTAAAGAGGCTGAAAAATATTATACTTTCAGATTTGTTAGTTAAATGAAATGAATAGCCATAACATAATAAAATAGAGTGTCTTCTGGGTGATTAAAACCAATTTAGTTGGAGGTTTTCCTGGCGATTGGAAGACCATGTTTCCTAAAATATCACGTGATTCATTTTCCTGTCCAATATTATAATTTAATGTTTTTCTAACTCACATTATCATAAAAATCAGCTAGTACTTATTAAAAATTCAGATTACTCACTGGGCAATCTGTTTTATGGAGGGTGCCATTTAAAAAACAATCCTGACTTAAAATTTACAACCAAGACTATGAAAATCACAAGGAAAATGCAATACTTGAAATATGAAGAATCTCTTGAAAGTGCCATTCTATACTATTTGGTAAATAGTTCACTGTTTGTAGAGCAAATAGCAATGGGATGATAACACATTGGAGAAAGAGCTGGATGGTCATAGTCAAGCCACAGAGAGGGAAAGTCACTCAGAAATGCTGAGAAAGTACATAGCTGAACAAACTAACACTATGTAATACTCTTTTTGACTTTAATATGTTTCATTACCAAGGATGCATGTCTTAATTAAAATGAGGAGCAACAAAGAATTATTGTTAGAATACTATCACCTGAAAATTAGGGTACAATATTTTTTTTTCAGTTAAAATGCTTCTCAAGTATTGTGGTACTGTTGGAATTGCAAACTAGTACATCCCCTCTTGAAATCACTGTGCAGACTGCTTAAAGAGCAAAAAGTTAATCTACTGTACGACCCAGATGTTCATGTTGGCATATGCTGGAAGAACTTGACATCCAACTCCAAAGACAACTCAGCCCCGTTCACTCACTCTATTCACAACAGCTAGAAAGCAGAAACAGTGCATATTTAGTTCAAAGGATGGATGGAAAATAAAATTATGGTTTAAGAATACAGGAATGTGTGGAATTCTATTCAGCTACAAAGAAAAATGCAACCATGGAATTTTCAGGTAATTTGATGATACTAGAAAAATATATTGAGCAAGGTAAGCCAGGATCAGAAAGACAAACTCTTTGTTTTCTTTGTGTGTATCAGTTCTGAATCTTTAGATGTGAGTATATAACCTGTAGCAGATGTAGAAGACAGGAGAGTGAGAAGCGGCCATGGGGGAGGAGGAGCTGTAGAGAGGAGGATAGTGGTCACAGATGCTATACAGTGGGAAATAGAAAAATAGAAGGAGTGACTTTACCTGGTAAATATTGAGGAAGGTTGCTATAAATAAGAAGAGAGAGAGGGGGAAAAGTCCCAAGGAACCATTCATTTTATCTTTACTTAAAGCACATAAAAATAATTTTCTACATATATTTGCATTAAATGTATTAAATTAAGTTATGTATCTTGAGGTAATAAGTTTTCCTGAAGATCCATACAGTAACAAAAACTCAAGTGCAAAACAAAGGAACTTTAAATTCCAGTTGTTAGTCCAGTGGATCCATAATACTACAAAAATAATATAGATACTCTTTTATGCTTGATTTCTTCTTAAACCAAAAACAATGACACAACTGCATGACACCCTACACTTTGAACACAGAATTTGGAGTAATAATGGTGGAAATTACCTGGAAGTCTCTGCTCTGTGAATTAGCTTACATAGCGTCTGTGGATTCTATGTAAGCTTTCAAGGGAGAAAACGCAATCAATAGTCCACCACAGTGTATAATGTATGAGCCAGAACAATAAAGAGCTCCACAAAATAAATGTGCAATAGTGGCATTTGTGTCTTGGATACAGAGCTGTCTATTTGGACTTAAGGTCCACTCAGTAGTGAAGAATTCAAGTCTGGGACTTTAAAGCTAGCCACTACCCTTGACTGAAGAAGTCAGGGACCCCAGGGAAGAACCTATTTTTTTGAAAATTTTCATGTGCCAGTATAAATTCTAACTACATTTTGAATACTGAGAGAAACTTAAATTTCAGAAAAAATTAACCAACAAGCATTAATTACAAAAATCTATTATAACAACAAAATCCTTAATATAGAACTAGCTTCTAAAAGGAGAGATTATTCTATTCAGGGCAATAGAAAATGGAGAATTGACTGCTGGCTCATCAATATGTAAATGACATGGCAAGAAATGTTAGCATTTTCATAGTAAAGAATTTATATTACTACAAGTAACTAATTAATAATGTAATTAACTTGAGAAAATGGCATTGGCAGATCTGAGGATAGTAAATTTCAATTAAACAGAAATAAGAACAGAACAGATTTCTAACAATGAATAAAAGAAACTATAGTCCTTAAACTGGAACTCGCCCTTTGTTCAGGAAATATATATATTGTTTACTTGTTTGGGATTTTCTACTTTATTTATCCCTGTTCTTACTAATTACTATCATTTGCAGTCTATACACCCATTTAGTGATTTAACACTACAAAATGTAACTATACATTTATGATAGTAACACTCTCATACCCATCTCTTTTTTTAAGACCAAAGTAAAAAATAATTAGCATTCAGAACCATTAAGTTCTATTCAGATGGTCTTAAACTAGCCTCGTCTGAAATGAAAGGGCTTTTATTAATGAAGCAAAACTGCTGAAGTGAAATGGAAACTTGTTATAATTTTTCATATATGCACATATTCAGTAAAACTCCAATATTATGATTGAATAGTCCTATATATTCATAGAAAACTTTCACAGAAAAACCTAAAACAAAATTGAAAGTAAATTATCACAAAAACATGTCAACATACATTAATGGATGTAATAAACATGAGGTCTTTTTTCTAGCTTTATGATTAGAAATTAAGAAGCACATTAATAATATAAGATATTCTGTGAATATAAATAAGGAAATGCATTTCCATTTATATTATATTATAATTATGTTTTTGCATACTAGTGATAAAAAACTACAAAATGTTCAAACAATACATATATTTAAATATCAAGTTAGCTAAGTATATGTTAAATCCAAAAGCCATGAATTAGAAAGGGCTAATAAATCAAATTAAGAGGATGTGAACAAATTTAAGGTGTGAGTGTGTCTATAAGTTGAGCATCTCTGTGCAGATAACTTACTAATACTCTTTAAATGATTTACATAGTATGTACAATTAGATAGAGTTTCATAAATATGTTTAGTAGATGTGTTAATTAGGAATTTAAAACTATTAAAAACTGAACAGAGTATAAAGACAATATAAAACATATATTTGAGATAATATATGTTTACAAAGATAGACACATTAATATAAGAAATAAAACAGAGTTTGGAATTTGACCCACACATACATAGTGATGTCTTTTTATTTTTTAAGTCAGAGAGAAAAATAAATGATTAAAAATTTTGTAACATTTTCAAAATGATGCCGTAATAATCTTTCTATAAATAATGACAGTGTACTATACATGTAAAAGAGAACAAATAATTTTGAGAGTTTTAATGATCAATAGAAATATGTTTATACTGACTTGAACACTATGAATGCTATAAGTGCATGAAAATACCACAGTGTACATAAATATGTAAAATTTGTGTAATAATTAAAACCTTAAGAACCTCAAGAGATTTCTCAGAGGTGAAATACAAGTATTATTCTTGCCAAGTACCTGAGTATGTTTCTGAGCACTGATTCAATCACTTATACTTTTAGCTCCAGAAGGATCTGTCAATTTGGACCACTGTAGGAACACTCATGTGCACATAGACTCCCCAACACAAACATAATCGAATAAACAAAAAATCAATAAAATTATTTTTTTAAATTATATATAGTGCAGGAATTTACAGTGACCAAACAAATAAATGAAACTTAACCTATAAACACGCACACACATACATTTAATTCAAACTAAATATACATTTAACATATAAATATAATTATAATTAAAGAAGAGGTATTCATATAAATCTTAAAGCTGTCCAAATGTTCTTGAATATATGGTCTTCTACTGGACTATGCTCTACTTATTGAGACTTCACTCTTAAAAAAAACTGACTATCCATTTTCTAGCAGCCAACATTTATATTAGCTCATCTACTGGGGTTTAAATTTTGTGCTTAGCTCCCCACTGCATTCCAGGATTTGAGCTGTCTTGGTCTTTCACAAGCCTTGTAAATTCAGCTGCCCTGATGGGTTCAGAAGTCACCGTTTCCTAGCAGTCATGATGTTCATACTGTTTTGGTCCCTCTACTTTGCAGATAAATATTCTGCAGTATTCTCTGTATCTTGGCCACTTGTTGGTCTCTGTTGATCATCATGTAGTATAGATGAAAGCTTCTCTAATGGAGGTTCAGAGTTACATCAACACATGTATATAATAATGTTATTATAGGTAATTTAATATAAGTAAACATCAGAATAATAGTAATCAGTTCTCTTCTAGGGTCTAGGACCTATCTAGCCATAAATTATTGGCCTAATAATGGCACAAGGAATTGATTTCATCTTCTTGAGAACATCTTTAATATGAGAAGCCACACTCACTATTCGCCATTACAAGATGACGCTGACATCCTGTGTTCGCAAGCGGTAAACAAGCTTGCTGCGCAGACGCGAAGGGATTTTCCATTCCTTGTGCTCTGCCTCTCCCGTGGCATCATCTCGTGCGATGGGTTGCAGCCAACCAGAGGCTGACACGTCCTAGGCGAGGAGAAGCCTCTATTTAAAGGAAGGGTTTTCCCTGCCTCTGGGTCTCCGCTCTGGAAGCTTATGCTCTCCCTCTCAAGAGCATGAAAGCGTACTGCAGAAGGATCCTTGTGTGCCGCGTCGTTCTTGCTGGCGAGACGGTTGCGTGGGACACTTTAAGGCATTCAAAAAGTAATTGGTTATTTTTGTAACATTTGCACACTTAGTAAACTTACATGTTTTGCCTGGGTAGTTATTTCCTGAAACTTGCAGGCCTCATAGATTTGCAACATCGATGACTACTTTTCTCTTCCTGTAGCATTCCTTCTAACACTATGAAAGCTAGGAAGAAGGGTTCAATCTTCTAGATCAGAACCAGCATGATTTCTACACATCCTAGGACTCGTTTCTGTGGTGTCTTCAGTAATGAAGACTTACCATTAAGTTCTGGTGAGTAACCACGAACAATATCAAAAATAGGTATTAACTGTTTCATGAGACAAAAATATTATAACTTTACATAAAATTCAGTATTACAATAATTATGTAAAATAGATTTTAATTACAGCAATAAGAGTACCTCTGCATCTTAACTGCATGGGAAAGAATGTTTTTATTATCTGAAAATGACCAGAGAAGTCATGGGCCAAGCTCAGATTTTTGGAAGAGCTTGTTGTAGATATAATTGGAATGGACAGAGAATGAGGTTTCTTTTTTCTTCATCTTGTAATAGTCACTAGCGTATCACTTAGAAATGGTATTTGCTAGAGTTAATGTGATATTCTTTATTTGTTTCTCAGAGAGAAAACCAACAGTAATAAAGCCATCACACTTTTATGAGGAAAAAGTGAAGACTGAGAATTTAATGATAAAAGTCTCAGTAGAGATTAAAAAGAAAAAATACAGTTCAAAGATGCCCCCTAAGTTACATAAGGAGACAACTCATTAGTTGTGGTTTCTGATACATCCTCTTTCAACACTATATGTGGGAAGCCATGTTGTCAGTACATTTTCTTCTTTAAATTAAGTATCTGTATCTTAGATCTATAGCATGATATTATTATCAAGACAATAATACTTTTTCCTAGCCTTATATTTATAAGATGATGACTCATTTATTTTAGATGCTGACAATTCAAGTAAGTGATATGCTAATAACAAATGCTTTCAAAAATTTTTGCAATTTTCTTTCTTTATGGTTATTAAATTTAGCATATAACACTTTTCTTTTGTACAGTACAGATCTAGGTTATTGACTCTTTCCAACTTTGCTTCATATTTTAAAAAATATATTTTTGTGAGCATAAATTTATATAATAAATTCCTCTTTTTTACTGATATACAAGAAAAATATCATTCAATACTGTAAACACTTAAATGTAATTGTTATGAGACTTAGCCTACATAATCTCACTTTGTGACTAGGATGTCTTTTTCTTTTTGTGAATTTACTGTCAAAAGTTAAAGTGTATAGCTTTTTCAGATGTCTTTTCCAAATTGGTTATTCTTATCGGTTATAAGATTATGATATTAAAGGAGAAAAACTAGCAAAAAAATATTTAGCCACTTGGCTTTTGTCTACCTCAGCAGCATATGGAAATTGGCAAGAGCAAATTTCTTGCATGTAGTGACAGAAAGGAAATCACATGAAAACGTTGTTTTATTTCTAAGAAAGATAGGTAGGTGAAGGACTTGCTATGCTCACCAAGTAACAAGCTGGACAAATGTCAGGTACAAGACTCAGGAAACAAATTGCATCTGATGCCTCAAGATACAATGGTATTAAAGGAAGGCTCTGGGGGAACTGAAAAGAAGGGGACAGGCACAGAGAATAATGGATGATTTCTTTCATAAACAGAATCCAGATTTAAATATACATAGTTTAATATATTTGATGTGAAAGTAAAAGTGGGATTACATGGAGGAGGACTGGATCTTATGTGGAAGATGGAAGATGGTTGAGGGCATATCTACTGTACATATATATGTATGTAAATATATGCACAATTTTGTGATGAAACCCACTCTTTTGAGCAGAGAAGATTGTTCCACTGCTAAGGCATTTGAAAAAAAAATGTCAAGACCATAGTTTGAATTTTGTCTGGAGCCAGACATTGTAATAGTTCTGTGTGGAGAGGGTTGACAGAGCAAAAAGTATATCTGGAAGATAGAAAACCTGGACTACACAGCACAAAACAAGGTAAAAAAAAAACCCTAACACCCATATTTCACATAGGATCTCTATAAACACACTGCAACATATTTGTAACCACAGTTATAAACAAATGTGAAAATGCATATGAACACACACATCACACATTAAAACATAAAAGTAAATATAAAAACTATGAAACTCACTATTTATATGACTAAAATAATATAATAACAACAACTATTAACTTAGAAGGTTATTAATTATTTTTTAAATTTTTACATTTTGGCCCACTTGCCTATCAGCCATCCAACACAGAAAGCTGACCAGTACCATCTAGATTCTGACCCAGAAGAGCAGTTAGATCTTACAGAAATAGTTTGAAACTAATATGCTGTTGGACTACACATCACCATTTGCATTGGACCTCAGATTTGTCTCCCACCTCATCCAATTTCATCTGAGATCAGTGTGACATATTGTGCCCCAATACAATGAAGAATAGTTCACTTCCATTGTACACCAGTCTGTTGCACAAGAACTACCTGCAGAACCCAATGATTGCTCTACAAACTTCTGAAGATAAACAAAGAATTCCTAAATTTGGGTGAAAATGAAAACATGACATACCAAAATTGATAAGAAATGATGGAGACAATCTTAAGAGGAAAGCATAGGGGAGGGAATGTCAATATCATTAAAAAAGAAAAGAAAACATAAACATTGAGAAATCAAACCAATTAAAAATGGAGCATAGAAAAAAACATATAACTCTACAAAAATGAAATAAAAGTATCTTAGATCCACTTTTAAAATGTGCAAAATCTTTACAAAAAGGCAACTGAAATTCGAACCACTTTAAAATTTGGACATACCCTAGTCCAAATGGACTAGATTTGAAAATGGCAGCAGATGTTCATGTTAGTATGCAGAAAAAGTGATAATTATTTGGTGCTGGTAGGAGTACAAATTGATGAATTCAGTCTGGTGCTTCCTCAGACAGTTGGAAAGAGGAATACCACATTATTCAACTATACTAATGTAGAAACTTTAAAAGATCTATACATATATAAATATAAATCTTTAATGACGTTATCCCATAATTGAGATGCAACATCCCAACTGGATATACTACTAAAAAATGTAGTTTAAAGAATGAGCTACCTC
>JAQHUG010000108.1:6067073-6097317 GCA_028555095.1 Dicrostonyx torquatus
CTTTTCTCAGCTGGGCAGCTTACATGTTGCCTCCTTGGTGGTCTGTGCAGGAATGCGGGAAAGGCTTCCTTCTTCCCTGTTCTCCTTGTGCCACCTCTACTTCCTGTCTGGTTTTCCCGCCTATACTTCCTGCCTGGCCAATCAGCATTTATTTAAAACATGATTGACAGGATAGAGATAATTCTCCGGCACCATTAACCAATAAAAGCAACACACAGACAGAAGAACCACACACACCACATCCCAAGGTGTCCCAGTTACGCCATATACATACAGAGCAAGTAAACCTTATAATATACATCACTTTTTATACCTTTAATACACTGAGGTAAATATGGAGTTACTTTTAACTCATTTTTAAAAAAATCTTTTCAAGGTGTATGTGTTGTGGTTTAACTGGGAAATATTCCCTATAAGGCTTTAGCTATGGTCCTGTTTGGGAAGTTGTGAAACTTTCAGGATGTAGAGTCTTGTTGAAGGAAATGGATTAATTTTAAGTTTCCTCTATAACCAGCCTGTGTTCCAGTTCTCTATTTCCTGACTCTGGATACAATAGGACCAGCCTGCCTGTAGCTGCCATGTCTTCCTATGTGACATAATGTCCCCCTGGAACTGTAATACAGAAAGAAGCTTAAACTGCTTCTGCCAGGAATTTGGTCACAGCAATTAGAAAAGTGAACAATAAAATTTGCTTTAAAAGAAAAACTAAAAGGTTTCTCTGATCCATCGGTTTCTATAGAGACAGTGGTATTTTACTTTGGAATGCACACATTTAATTGACTTAGATGATAAATTCAATGAAACAAAGATTACATATGTATATATAGTTTGAAATAAAATATCAGTTCATCTTAATATGAAACAAGTATCTTCATTTTTGTTGTTGTTGTTGTTTCTGAAACATCATTTGAAAGGCAAAAGGCAAGCTCTTTCATTTTCTGAAATTGCATTGTCAACTAAAGCATATTTTACCCCAAAAGGGTCTGGTGAGATATCGGCTAGCACTTGTTCCTACTAGCTCCTCATAGAAAAGGGAAAATCCAAGAGACAGCAGGAACTACATTGGAATGACCTGAACTCAGGATAGGCATTGAACAAAGTAGCCATCAAATCTAATCTGGTCCAATTGGTGCTTCAGGTCTATACAGTTCAATATATTTTTCTTAAAATATGATTTTAAATGCTGACTTCATTTCTGATTGCATATGAGAACAACTAAAATTGAAGAAAATGTCACTACCATTACAACAATTCTTTCCATCATTTTTTCTCTTCCAGATTTCTTCCTACTAGCTGCTTTTTAAATAAGAAATGCAGGAAACATAATTTCATATAATAGAATTAAAGTTAATAAAATCAGGATGGCCCAAACACAGAATTTAATTTTACTGTCCAAATGGTGTCTATGTTCTTGTTCCTCAAGTTTTACTTGTGTCAGTGTTATAACAGATTATGGAAATGATTATTGTCACAGTAAAAATAATACTAGTGAACTTAAAAATACCTAAACCTTTCAGGGAATTTCTTGTTAACATTTAACAATTTCCCAAAGTGCTCAGAACCAAATACAGTGATGCTTTAATAATCTCTTTAGTACCTTCCAGATGTTATGCCCATTAGTAAAATGCACTGTGGCCTTATACAGAATCTTTAAAGACCTCAAAATCCATAGGGATTTTTTGTTTTGTTTTGTTTTGCAGGACAGGGTTTCTCGTGTAACAGCCCTAGCTCTCCTGGAACTTACTCTGTAGACTGGACTGGCCTCGAACTCACAGTGACCTGCCTGCCTCTGCCTTTCTAGTGCTGGGATTAAAGGCATATGCTACCATTATCCAGCACCTTAGGGATTTTAACATGACATTACTATAGCAAATATTTTCTTAGTTTTCACAAAAATGAATAAACACTTAAGAAGTGAAAGAATAGATCAGTTGATAATTTAAAATTATTTAATGTTAATTATTTGTAAATGGATACTTTTCAAGTGATATAAAACTTTGGGTAAGAACTTTGACTCTAGTGTTCATTTAGTCAATATATCTTGACTATATCTCTCCGAAATTGAGTATAAATTTCTATACAGCAAAGAAAAAATGGTAATCTATTAGACACAAAAGCCTAGATATTTAAAATGGCTTCCACATGTTCAAACGATGACAATTAGCAGTTGTCATATTTGAAGTGTTATAGAAATATGAAGAAGTTACTGTATTCCTTTGGAGTTATGTGTTAACTCAAATCAAATACTACCAATAGGGCTTTTCACTCCTTCAAAGTACAAAGAAAATTTGTTGCCAGACAATTTTCGCAGCTCTAATTACAGGGCTGCTCTTGCAACTCTATAATTAAGAGTGAAGTACAATTTTCTCTGCTACTTTCAGCTGTAAAAATTAAGCATGAAAAAAATTACTCTGAATTTCACATGGTATTTATTCCTTAAAATGTTAGCATATTAAATTCCAAAACAATGTTGAAATAAATATAATCCATTGTAACCATGACTTGCAGTATGTACAGTCTTAACAAAGGGATATCTATTAAAACATCACATTTCAATAGTGTCTATATTTTTCTCTATTTCAATGTAATAAAGATTTCCATATTGAATCAATATGGAACTATTTGGGTAAGAGTATATTCTTAAATTTTCTAGTTTCTACTATTCAAAGATGTATGAACATTACTTTGTTTTTGCAATATGATATGTTTATATATCAGGTAGAATATAATTATTCCGAAATTACATGAAGTTTCAAATAAAATTCTTCAAATAAGACCTTGATTTATTTTGCCAGCAGTTCCTACTGATTACATGATTTAGCAAATTTCTGTGACTTCATTTGGGCAACATTCATTTAGCAAAGTAAATTGGAATATAATTAGTAAAGTAGTTAGTTTCACTGTAATTAGAACTCAGAAGCAAATAGGTAGTATAGGTTGGTCCTATTTATACAAACATCATGGTTCAGACAATCACCCACAGTATCAAAGGAAAAGTATTTGTAGCCTCAGCTACAATTCTGATGATATTTTAGTGTCACAACCTCCAATAATTCAGTTTTAAACAGTTAATAGCCCATTATTTAGTGATAGCAAAATGAGCCAATGCATACTTCTTTTTGTAATGACCATCTGTCAAGAGAGATACAAAAGTGCTTAAAATGCTGAATAAGAAACTGAGTTTTCAGCCCTAGTGTAAACATTTTTATTAGGCCCCCACCACAAAGGAGAACATTGTGCAAGTGGAGACAGAAAGAATCTCAGAACCTGTCATAGTTATTGTTCTAGTGTTATGAAGAACTATCATCACCAGAATATTCATCATGATGGGAAGAATAATGGCAAACAGGCATACTTCTGGAGCAGAAGCTAAGAACTTATATCCTGATCACCAGACAATAGTTAGAGACCTGGGTCTGACATGGGCTTTGCAAACCTGAAAGCCCACCCTCCAGTAACACACCTCCTTGAACAAGTCCACACCTAATCCAACAAACAACACCTATTTCTCCCCAAGTAGTTACACTGAATGAGGACCAAGACTCCAAACATGAATCTGTGCGAGCCATTCTGTGTCAAAACCACCGCAAAGCAATAAGATTGTGAAGAACGGTGGGAAATGATGTCATTTTACCATGAAGTGGCTCTTGTAGTTGTGAACTCACAGGTGTATTAGTTACCTGCACCAGACCTACATAAAATCAAGGCAGAAAATTTTGGCATAGGTATGTTAGATGAGTCCCCAGGTCCCAATCTCCATGAGTAGCTTTCGTTGTTTAATAAGTAATGTAGGAAGGAGAATTATACTTTTCTGACAGTATAACCACATATAGGTTCCCCATGCCTCCAGTGGGTGCCCCAAACCCGTGAACATAAAGGTAACATTAACTGCAGTTAATAGGTTATGAAAATAAATAAAATAATAAAAAAAATGAGATAACTGTGTTGGAGGGGAAAAGGTAGAAGAGATAAGATCTTGCAAAACTGAGGAAAAACTTTTAAAAGTTAGGAGTTTGCTCTCCTGCGTACCCAAACAGGTTGCCAATTAAAGCACAAAGCATTCACAGCTATATTGAATGAATCAGCTTCTGTTGTGTGTACCCTGTGCCAGAAATTTTTGTAAATATTATGTATACAGCAATCCTCACAGCAAATCGATAGGAGGAAGCTGTTACCAATATCTCCTTTTTTACAGATGAGGAGACATACAGAGAGATTAACTAGATTGTGGGAGGTCAATCAGCTGTTACATAAGAAGGGACAAAAATAGAAAAACAAATAGCAGTAATTAACCCTAATTGGCAATCTAGGTTTAAACTTCCTATTGGAATCCACTATGAACTATATATATGTACAAGAGGATAATTATTTGCCCCAGTTGTTTTGCAAGGGGAAATAGGATAAATGGGAGTAGGGAAATAAATTAGTAAGGGAGAGAGAGAGCAGATGAAAGGGAGGGAAGTGGATGGAGAACACTAACAATACTTGAAAAAATACATAGGGAAACTTCTCAGGTTTTCTTAAACATGCATATATATGTATATATATATGCATTTAAACATGCACTCACATATATATGTGCACTTACACATATGTGTATATATAACTTCCTATACATGGATATTTATGTGTGTATCTGTGTGTGCATTTACTAATGTACCTACACATATATGTATAAGTACATATATATGTGGGGGTAAGTATAGATAGATAGATAGATAGATAGATAGATAGATAGATAGATAGATAAGTGCATGTATATGTAAGTGCATATGCCAATGTATACACATACATACATATTGACATATATATAGTTATAGATATGAAGTTGTGACATTTGCACAAATAATGCTTCTTCCATGAGCCACATATTAGTAAGTGAAAACTCCAGTACCAAGCATTGGATCCTCCTTTTGAGATGCTGGTTAGGGACTACAAGAGACTCCCCAAATGATATAAGTTATGGTATTTGCCCTTTGTTTTTTTTTTTCTGGAATGGCTAACTGCTGAAGACTTCACACATTTCAATTGCAGGACTTTAAGGAAAAAAAAACAGGATCAAACCTGGAATTTTCTTTTCTAAGAACTATTTTCATAGTGTCTGGAGGAGCTATGAGCTGCTAAAGCAAAAAAGTAAGCCATAGTTCTATCCAGATATAAAGCAATTGAATCACAACATCTACAAGCATAGCCAGGTATCTCTAAGAGTTTAATAATGGCACATATCTTGGAAGTTTTGCAAAATATTTGTTTAACTATAAAAAGATGTGTGGAATTTGTTTAATAATGTAAAGGTGTATTGCTGTTTGACCTTGCCTGCCTAAGGTACCTGACTGGTCTGATAGAATGCTGAATGGCCAATAGCAAGGGAAGAGGTATAGGAGGAACTTTGCAGCAGGGAGAGTAAGTAGGTGGAGGAATTTAGGATCAGGGAAGAAAGAAAAAGAGAGATACAGCAGGGGCCAATCAACAAGACACAGAGGAAGCAGGAAAGTAAGACATACAGAATGAAAGAAGGTAAAAAGCCCTGAGATGAAATGTAGATAAATAGAAACAGATAAAATTAAGTTAAAAGGGCTAATGGGACAAGCCTAATTTAAGGTCAAACAATCTTAATTAATAATAACTCTCCATGTCTTTATTTTGGAGCTGGTTGGTGATCCAAATAAAATTCCAACTACAGAGAGATAGACAACAACTAAATAAATGAAGTTAAAGCCTACCCGAAAAGAAAGAATCATGCTTTGTCTATAAACCTTTCCAACTGCTGAAGACAGATGAAGCCATGGATACTAGAGAACTTACTAGTGCCCCTTATTAAAGCTGAATAATTCCTAACTGCATCCTAAATTCTTCCTTTTCATGTTTTCTTATGAATTTTCAGACTGCTTACTTTTGGACTTCTGTAAAGAATGCCATTTGATTTTGGTCATATTGCTTTTAATCTGCAGACTTTAATATATAGATTCTTTAAATATATAATCACAATATCTTCCCCATCACATTCTGAATTATATTGTTAACTTTTATAAATAATGCAAATAAAAATTTAGTGTATTATATTTTCACTTTTGTACCTATTATAAATCTACTTTTGGGTTTCTGTTTCAGATAATTTTATATACATAAATATATATATATGATTCATTTTATATGTTGATTTAAAGTTCTTCAATATTACTGAACTGAGTAGTTCTATTGTATTAATCATTTTGGTTGAACCTTAGTACTTTATTTACATAAACTCATGTGATGTAAAACATACTGACATTTGTTTTTTTCTTTTCCTACTTGATGCCCTTATTTGTTTCTTTTTCCTTATTGTCATGGAGAGGATTTTAGTAATGCACAGAATAAAAGCTGTAGATGTAGGGATTCCTTTTGGATTCTAAATCTTATAAAATCTTCATCTTCCCCTTTTAGTTTGATCCTACTTACTGCTTGGTAAGGTAATTAATTATACTACAACATTATTTAGATATTAATTTAAGATAGTCTTTTGTTTTTGGTTTGAAAGATTTACTATAGAGTTCATGGGCTTAATTTTGTATTTGAATAAATTCTGATTAATTTTTTGGAATTACTTCTTTGTTTGTTTACTTATTTATTTATGTTTTTAGCTTTCTTTTTTATTGAAAATAAATTCTTCTCTCATATAATACATCCCAATCACATTTTCTCCCTCCCTCCATTTGTGCTAGTTCACCTCTCCACCATCCCTCCCTCATTATTCGTTCCCCATCATTTTGTCTTCAGAAAAGGACAGGTCTCCAACAGGCAGACAGAACAAAACAAGGTACTCTTGTTTGAAAGCCCCCATTGGAGGATGGACAAGGCAACCCATTAGGAGGAAAAAAAATCTCAAGAACAGGCATATGAGTCAGAGAGACACTTGCTCCCACTCTTAGGAGTCTTATAGGAACACCAAACTAACAATTATAACATATATGTAGAGGACCCGGTGCAGACACCTGGACAGCCTGTGCTTGCCTTTTCTGTCTCTGAGCCTGTGTGTGCCCTGTTTAGTAGATTCAGTGGGCTGTGTTTTCCTGGTGTCCTTCGTTATAAAAAGAAGCTGGTTTTTTTCAAATGTCTCTTAAATCAGTTGTTCTGCTCTATCTTAATTGTCAGTAATCATGTTGTAAACTCTCCTAGCATACATGGGATGGTATGAAATTGATTCGAGCAATTATCTTTGTAATGTATTATTGGGCTCTGTTTGTATGTCTTGTTTTTAACTTTAGAAATTAATTTTAAAATTCCATTTAAATAAGCAAATCTCTTTTTAGATAACAAAGCAGAACTTAAATCCTGAAGTGTTAGAGTGTAATAACCAAGTAATTAATCACAGCTGCGTATGTACATTTGTAAGTATTGATTGATTAGTCTGTGATCATTTCAGAATTATCAAGGTAATTCTTTACCTATATATTACTCTTTCATTAAATCTATTTTGTCTTTATTTTACATTCCAACCAAAGTTGTTCTTCTTATCTCTCCAACCCTCCCCCTTCCTCGCCAAACCTACCCCCAATCCCCTCCTCCCAACATGTAAGGGCTTACATGGAGCATGAACAAAATTTGGCATATTAAGTTAGGGTAAGACTAAGAACCCCTCCCCTGCATTAAGGCTGAGCATGGCATCACTCCACAGGGAATGAGCTCCAACAAGCTAGCTCATGCTCCAGGGATACATTCCAGTCCTACTGCCAGGATCCCTCCAGACAGTCCAAGCTTCACTACAGTTTCCCATATATGGAGGGCATATTTCAGTCCTATTGAGACTCCAAAGCTGTCAGTCTAGAGTTCATGAGTATCCATGAGTTTGATTCAGCTGTTTCTATAGATTTCTCCATCATAATCTTCACCTCCCCTGCTCAAATATTCCCTCCTCCCTCTCTCTGTTTGGATTCCCTGAACTTGGCCTGGTGCTGAGCTGTGGATGTCTGTGTCCGGTTCCATCAGTTACTGGATAAAGGCTCTAACTTCTCTGAAGCTGTGGATTGTAGTCTGTTTATCCTTTGCTTTACATCTAATACCCACTTATGAGTGAATATATAATGTGTCTTTCTGAGTCTGGCTTGCCTCACTCATGATGGTTATTCTAGCTCTATCCATTTGCTGGCAAATTTCATAATGTCATTGTTTTTTCCAGCTGGGTAATATTCCATTGTGTAGACATACGAGATTTCTTTATCTAATCTTTAGTTGAGGGGCATTGAGATTGTTTTCGGATTCTGGCTATTAAGAATAAAGCTGCTATGAACATTGTTTAGCAAGTGTCCTTACAGTATAATTGAGTATCTTTTGGGTGTGTGCCTAAGAGTGATATCAATGGGTTTTGAGGTAGATTGACTCCCAGTTTTCTGAGAAACCACCAAGTGATTTCCAAAGTGGTTGCACAAGTTTGCATTCCCACCAGCAATAGAGGAGTGTTCCCCTGACTCTGCATCTTTTCCAACTCTTCTCTCCAATCTGTCCTCAGTATTTTTGATAGTAGCCATTCTGGCAGTTATAAGAGGGTATCTCAGAGTTGTTTTTATTTTCATTTACCATTGGTTAAGGATATTGAGCAACTCTTTAAATATCTTTCAGCCAGTTGAAATTCTTCTTCTGAGAATTCTCTGTTTGGCTCTGTACCCTATATTAGTTGAATTATTTTCTATTTTAATGTCTAATTTTTTTGATTTTTTAATATATTTTCAAGATCAGCCTTCTGTCAGATGTAGAGTTGATAAAAATCTATTCTCACTCTGTAGGATTCCGTTCTGACTTATTTGCCATGTTCGTTGCCTTACAGAAGATTTTCAGTTTCAGGAAGTTCCACATATTGATTGTTGCTCTCCGTGTCTGTGCTACTCGTGTTATATTTAGGAAGTGGTTTCCTGTGTCAATTTGTTTAAGGCTACTTGCAACTTTCTCTTCTATCTGGTTCAATGTAAATAGATTTATGTCATGGTCCTTGATCTGCTTGGACTTGACTTTTCTGTATAACAATCAATATGGATCTATTTGCAATCTTCTACATGTTGATATCCTGTTAAATCAGCACCATTTGTAAAAGGTGTTTTCCTTTTGTCATTGTACCATTTTAGCTTCTTTATCAAAAATCAGGTGTTCATAGGTGTGTGGATTCATGTTAGGGTTTTCAATTTAGTTTCATTGATCCACATGTCCACTTTAGTGCCAATACAACTCTGTTTTTATAACTATAACTCTATAGCAGAGTTTGAAGTCAGGGATAGTGATATCTCTGTAAGTTGCTTTATAGAACAGGATTGTTTTATCTATTCTGAGTTTTTTATTTTTCTCATAATGTTGAGTACCATTTTCTCAATGTCTGTGAAGAATTGTGTTGGAATTTTGATGGGAATTGCATTGAATTTATAGATTGCTTTTGGTAAGTATTGGGGTCCAGCCATGGCAGGTTAATATGTTCCAGGGTAGGGGCATGTGGATTAGAAAAAAAATTGGTAGGACGAAGAGAGAAACAAAAGAAACACAGAAACATAAGATAGAATTGGGAGGGCTTTCGAATGTATACTGAATACTAAATACACCCACAGTTATTTTCCTGTGCTTATATAACCCAGAGCAACGAGGGGAGAGAAGGTAAAGACTGCTTTACCATGACACACAGGACAACCAGAATAATCCCTTGCTTTAATTCTTGAGACATCAAACCACTATTTTTTGACCTAAGTTTTCTGATGTTTTCAGCAGGATATGCAGTGAATATGTCTGACCAAGTATTCTGTAGTCTAGTGTAGTGTAGGCAAACACTCCCTGCATCAAACTTTCTGACTTTAAATGAAAGAATAGGAACAGCTTGAATTTTCTGACCTTTGGACAAGGTAAAACAGACCCACCTCTACAAGTCATATTAATACTCAAAACACCAAAACCACACCCAAGGTCTTGTTCGTAGCCACATCTTAGGTCAGATCTGTTGTCGGTAACTTAGAAAGAACAAGAATAAGCTCAAACTCTCTGACCTTTAGTCAAGATGGAACAGGGCTCACATCTGTGGGCACTGGCAATCCCTCCCTTTTTATTTATTTCACAAAGTCAGTGCTTCTGCTACAGGACAGAAGACTGTGCCTGGCATGGGTGTCCTGTTCTACTTTCCAGACTTATCCCTCATTGGTACATCCATCCTGTTATGTGCATCCTGTCCGAAATTGCCTGAGGGTTGCTATAAGCTGCAACATTACACAGTAATTGCTCAGTCATCTCTTCATGAGTGACTTATCAAAGCCAAAGACTTTGGTAAAGGATTTTAAGCTAAAAGGCAATGCCTTTTTTGACATTATAGCTTTATAAATGAGTGGCTGTCCTTTGTTGTAGATTTTTCACTGTAGATGACTTTCTTTCTATTACATATTTGAAAATTAGTTCCCACAGTTCTGAACTGTTTTTCCCTAGCTACATGTGAAAACATTTTCTCACTGCCAGACTTCTATTCATCTTCCCTAGGTAAGCACAGAGATATGCCTTCCTGCAAATATCTGTATTAACAGGTAGTTGTCCGTGCCTAGGAAAGAACATTATATTTAAGATATTCATAGATAGCCAAGGACATAGAATTACTACCTGTCCAAGGTTTTGCTCTAGTTTTACCTGAAGATCAAAAAGACTGATAACAACATACCTCAGAACTGATAATGTAGAGGTCTGCATCACTTTTTGTATCTACCGCCTAGAGCTGAACTCCAGACCTAGGCCCAAAAATACTACAACACCTAGTAAATGTGAATTTGACTAAAGGCATGGCTTCTCCTTGATTGTTCACATAGGTTTCTTGGCTACCTGACTCTATGCATGCTGGGAGAAAAGACTGATGTGTTGATTTAAACAATACATGACCGTTTCATAATTTTACTAAAAATAAATATTTAGCTCTTTCTGACCACCTAAAAATGTGATGTAGCTCACTAGCCTTCTTCCCTGTAGAATTCCCTGGTGATTTAGTTCCTTCCTTAACCAACATTCTCAACTAAGGTGTTCGCTGGATGTGCACTAACCACTCCCACCATTGCAGGTATGGATCTCTCTCTCTCTCTCTCTCTCTCTCTCTCTCTCTCTCTGTGTGTGTGTGTGTGTGTGTGTGAGAGAGAGAGAGAGAGAGAGAGAGAGAGAGGGACAGAGACAGAGATAGAGACAGAGAGACACAGAGACAGGGAGAGACAGGGGGGAGAGAGGGGGAGACAGAGAGAGAGAAAACTCAACACTTATCTGATGTTTTTATGGAGCAAAAGAATTCTGGCCCTGGAAGCTGCTACTGCTGGAGAATTGCTGGTTTTACAGGTAATACTTTGATGATCGAAACAGGAAGAGGAAGAGAGAACAAGGAAGAAAAGGGTGATAGAGAATAAGAACAGAGAGCAGAGTAAAGAAAAATTGACAGATGATTCCCATTGTGAGTAGATTTCTTAACCCTCAGATTTTTGCTCCCCCCTCCCTTTAGCTTATCATGGCATCTTTAATTGAAACTTGAAAGGAAATCTTAAAGGCTGAAACTTTACGGCTCCTATTAGAGGGAAAAATATCTTATCCATCATTAACTACAAGCCTCTGTAAATAAAGGGTAAAGGGAGAGTGCATCTGTAGACCCTGTGTACATATGAGCCAGTTTTCTATCAAAAGAGTTTACCAAAAACTAGATAATGGTATATAAGCAGATAATGCTTTGTGGTAAATATGTCTTATTTCCTAATAAAGGAGCGAATAATGATCAAGGGTGGGATTGTATTTTTAAGTTTGTCTTAAACAGTTTTAACGTTCAATCAAAATCCAAATTTATCCTTTTAAACATATCAAATCTAAGGACTCATCAGAATACTCCAGTCATGACTTTACTAGAAATCTAAATTTTGTTAGGTTCCCCATTGGATTAGCAGTACCCCAATCAGCAAGAAGTAGCTTAGAAAACTATACCCACATTCTCAAAAAATGGATGATGGATATTTGTCTTTGTTTAGAATATCAGTTACAAAAATTCACCAAGGAACTTCCACAGCTCATAAACACTTTCAGTAATGTAGCAGGATAAAAGATTAACTCAAAATAAAAATCAGTAGCCTTCCTTCCTGTACACAGATGATAAAAGGGCTGAGAAAGAAATCAGAGAAACATACCTTTCAAAATAGCCACAATTAGCATAAAATATCTCAGAGTAACTCTAACCAAACAAGTGGAAGACTTGTATAACAAAAACTTTGAATCTTTGGAGAAAGAAATTAAAGAACACACCAGAAAATGGAAAGATCTCCCATGCTCTTGTGTAGGTAGAATTAACATAGTAAAAATTACAACCTCAGCAAAAGCGATTCATAGATTCAATGCAATGCCTGTAAAAATCCCAGAAAAATTCTTCACAGACCTGGAAAAATGGTATTTAGCTTTGAAGGGGTGTGGTCCCTTGGCCTGTGACCACACCCTGCTACCACCCCCAAGAGGGGCGGGTTATAAATTGGGAAGCCAGGCAGGGATCGCTCTCTCTGCGCGGATCGCCGACCTGCTTGGCCTGCCTGAGTATTCTCCGGTTGGGTATCGTATCTTGTGAATACCTCTTGTATTGTTCTTCTTAATAAATCCTTATATTACGCTACATAGCTTCATATGAAAAAGCAGAAATACCAGGGTAGCCAAAACAATCCTGTACAATAAAAGAACTTCTGGAGGCATCACAATCCCTGACTTCAAACTCTTCTACAGAGTTACAGTACTGAAAGCAGCCTGGTATTGGCATAAAACAGACAGGAGGACAAATGGAATCAAATAAAAGTCCCAAATATTAATCCACACTCCTTTGAACACCTGATTTTTGATAAAGAAGCAAAAAATTCCAAATGAAACAAAGAAAGTGTATTTAACAAGTAGTGCTGGCATAACTGGATTACAACATGTAGACAAATGAAAATAGACCCATATCTCTCAACATGCATAAAACTCAAGTCCAAATGAATCAAGGACCTCAACATAAAGCCAACCACACTGGACCTTATAGAAGAGAAAAGGGGAAGTACATTTGAATTTATTGGCACAGGAGATCACTTCCTAAATATAACTGCAGCTGCACAGACACTGAAAGAAACAATTAATATATGGGATCTCCTGAAGCTGAAAAGCTTCTGTAATCAAAGGGCATGGTCAACAAGACAAAAGAATAGTCTACAGAATGAGAAAAGATCTTTAATAACCCAACATCAGACAGAGGTCTGATCTCCAAAATATACAAAGAACTCAAAAAATTGGTCATACAAAAAACAAATAATCCAATTAAAAAAAATGGAGTACAGACCTAACAGAGAACTCTCAACAGAGAAACATAAAATAGCTGAAAGATACTTAAGGAAATGTTCAACATCTTTAGTCATCAGAAAAGCTGAAAATCAAAATAACTCTGAGTGTTCATCTTACACCTGTAATAATGGCCAAGATCAAAAACACATATGACAACTTATGCTGAAGAGGTCATGGAGAAAAAGGAACACTTCTGCATTGCTGGTGGGAAAGCAATCTGGTCCAACACCTTTGGATGTTAGTGTGGTTATTTCTCAGAAAATTAGGAGACAACCCACCTCAAGACCCAGTAATACCACTTTTGAGTATATATCCAAAGGATGCTCAATCATGCCACAAGGACACGTGTTCAACTCTGTTCATAGCAGCATTGTTTGTCATAGCCAGAATCTGGAAACAACCTAATCAAAGAATGAATAAGGAAAATGTGGCACACTTACACAATGGAGTAGTACACAACAGAAAAAAAAACCAACATCTTAAATTTTGCAAGCAAATAGATGGAACTAGAAAACATCATAAGTGACATAGCCCAGGCCCAGAAAGAAAATAATCACATATACTCACTCATAAGTGGTTTTTAAACACAAAGCAAAGAAAACCAGCCCACAAATCACAATCCCAGAGAAGTTAGACAACAATGAGGATCCTAAAAGAGATATGCATAGCTCTAATCTACATAGGAAATAGGAAAAAACAAGTTCTCCTGAGTAAATTGGGAGCATAGGGATTTTGGGGGAGGCTTGAAGGGGAGGGTATAGGCAGGGAGGGGAGCATAGAACAATGTAGAGTTCAATAAAAATAAAAAGGCATGTCAGTTACAAGTTGTTATGGATAATTTTTTAGGAAAACCTAAACAAAGGAGATTAGATTCAGGGTTCTTGTTTAGAAAAGAAAAAAAGGAGAAGTGATTTGGGATAATATTCTTGTACACTGTCAAGATTTGTCATTCTAATTGGTTTAATAAAATTTGTATTGGTCAGTAGACAGGCAGGAAGTATAGGCGGGGCAACAGGAAGAGGCAAATTTTGGCAAGAGCACAGGCCAGGCACAGTCACCAGCCACACACAGAGGAAGCAAGATGAAAATGCCTTCATGATAAAATGTACCAAGCTACATGGCTAAAATTGGACAAGAATTATAGTTTAGTTTAAGTTCTATGAGCTAGGTAATAATAGACTTGAGCTAATAGGTCCAATTGTTTATAATTAATATAAGGCTCTGTGTTTTCTTTGGGAATGAATGGCTGCAGGACAGGTGGGAGGGAAAGTTCTGTCTTCACTTATCACAGCAGGCACTTCTCTGTTTTCCTTTGGAATGAAACAGAAACATGTCTTTGACCTCATATTAAAACAAGGTTAGAGCCGGGCAGTGGTGGTGCACGCCTTTAATCCAGGCGGATCTTTGTGAGTTCGTGACCAGCCTGGTCTACAAGAGCTAGTTCCAGGACAGGCTCCAAAGCTACAGAGAAACCCTGTCTCAAAAAACAAAAAACAAACAAACAAACAAAAAAAAAAACCAAAAAACAAGGTTAGGTCCTTTCCAACATAGACTGAGGGTATACCTTCCCTATTTTTTCTTGAAAAGTTGCATTTTTAGAGCCAGTAATTTGTTGAGCAGCTTCTGTGAGTTGTCTGTGAGAATTAGAATCATTACTCCTTTTAATAATCTCACTGAGGAGCTGAATGTGCTCTGTAAAAAAACAATAAATTAGACCATAGTCTTTCGATATCTCCCAAACAACCTCTGGAATTCATTTAAAGTTTGTGAGCTATCTTTCTAATCCAAACATATGTTTCAATAGCTGACAGATTTTCACAGACACCTGGCTCAAGATATATTTACATTTCAACAGACACTTGACTGCTTGAGGCTAATTCTCTGCAGCTGTCTGTCTAGGAACCCAGGATCTCAGCCTGCAGCTGAAGCCTGGAGCAGGGTTTTCTGCAGCTGTACTCTACAGCTGTGCTCTCCAGCACTTGGCTGGCTACCCCTATAGACTTGAGCTTGCAGGCCATGCTGCATTTAGCTCTTCCATGCTTACCAGCTCCAGGCATTGGCCATGAGAGGCCAAGTCCTCCAAACTTTTCTGTGTCCTGCCTTTCCTGGCTCCATGATGTGATGTGGGTCAGACTCAGCTGGCTATAGTGGGAGGGGGTGGGGGAAGGGGTACAGTCTTGATAGCAATGAGCTGCAGCCATTGCCAGGCCAAGTGCTTGTGCTCCCTTTACTCTTTCACCTTCTCAGCAGTGGCTGATTTGGCTCCATGGCCACAGCATCAACAGGTCAGCTTGACCAGAGTACAGACGGGGATGCAACTTGACCTCTTCGATTCCCAGAGTCATTCAGAGATGGCAACAGTTATGCCGCCAGCATGTGAAAGGGAACAGAATATTAACACTGTCTACAAACTCTAAAAATCTCTGCATTTGTTTCTGCTCTATCCCAGCTCCTCTGCCTATCAAAATACATTTAAGCAAATGTACACACAATTAAGGTTACTTCTTTGCCCCATACCAACAAATATTTACAGTTTTACTCCCAATATTTTATTATCACATTTCAACATTAATTATTTATACGTTTGAGTGCTCACCCTTTACTTTTACACCTAGAGTGTCTTATTTATCTGTGGTGTCCACTGTATTTTTCTTCTGTACTGCTGGTCATACATCCGTGTATTATCTGTTATGTTGATCCTACCTATAGTATGGGAGATCTTTCTGGTGTTTGATATTTTCTTCAATTTATTTCTTTAGAGACTTAAAATTCTTGCTGTTCATGTTTTTCATTTGTTTGGTTAGAGTTACCCCCAAGATATTTTATGGGTTTTGTGGCTATTGGAAAGAGTCACAGTTCTCAGATTTCTTTTTCAGTCAATTTATCATTTGTATATAGGAGAATTATTTTTTTTAGTTGATCTTTTATCCCACCACAGTATTGAGGATGTTTATCAACTGTAGGTGTTCTGGGGTAGAGACTTTTGGGTCACTTATATATAGTATCATATCATCTGCCAATAGCGATAGTTTGACTTCTGCTTTTTAAACTGTATCCTCTTGATTTCCTTTGGTTGTTATTGCTTTAGCAAAAACTTCAAGTACTATATTGAATAGATATGGAGAAGGTGAACAATGATGTCTTGTTCTAGATTTTGGTGGAATCTTTTTGAGTTTTTATCTATTTATTTGGATGTTGTCTGTTGGTTTGATGTAAATTAACTTTTTTTTATTTTCAGGTATTTTCTTTATATCCCTTATTCTCCAAGAGCCAATCATGAAGGGATGCTGGATTTTGTCAAAATTTTTTCAGCATCTAATGAGATGATCATGTATTTTATAACTGTTCTCCAGTATGAAAGTATCAGAAAAATGGTTAGCATAATCTTATCCTATATTAAATTCTAATTATAAATAGTGAGAAATCATAACAGAAATATATTAGTATTTCTTATTATAATGCAGTTTAAAAATATTTTTAGTCTTTCAATGATCAAACATGCATTTACTGGGCACTAGCTTTCTCCTAGATGTCCAGTTTGGAATTACACAAGTCACTGAGATGGCTCATCCAGTTCAGATGCTCATTAATAACCCAGAGGATCTGAGTTCTATCCCTGGGTCAATATGTTACAAAAAAGAACACACTGTAGCAACTTGTACATGCACAGACATATACATATACCTCCATACATAAAGTAGTAAATAAATGATGACAATTTTTTTCAAAAGAACAAACTAAAATGATAGTCTTTGTATTCTATCATTTGTGTGGGACAATTCTGTATCCTGTCAATCATGTTTTAAATAAATGCTGATTGGCCAGGCAGGAAGTATAGGTGGGAAAAACAGACAGGAAGTAGGGGTGAGAACAGGAGATTTGGGAAGCAGGAAGCTTCCCTGGCATTCCTGCGCAGGTCTCCAAGGAGGCAACATGGAAGCTGCCCAGCTGAGACAAGGTATTGGCCATGTGGCTGACAATGGGTTAATATAAGTTTTATGGGAGATGGTAGGAAGACTGAGCTAATGGGCCATTCAGTGTATAACCTAATGTAAACTCTCTGTGTGATTTTCTTTGGGGCTTGCTGGCTGTGGGGTACTGGGAGGGACAGAAACCCCAACAATCAGGACCCTCATGTCACATATCATGCCTCAGAAACACTGGTTTTGAATACAGGAGAATTGAAATACAGTACAGTGTTTTGAATGCTAGAATTACATC
This sequence comes from Dicrostonyx torquatus, assembly GCA_028555095.1. Taxonomy (NCBI): domain Eukaryota; kingdom Metazoa; phylum Chordata; class Mammalia; order Rodentia; family Cricetidae; genus Dicrostonyx; species Dicrostonyx torquatus. The sequence continues at coordinate 6,084,600 of JAQHUG010000108.1, forward strand.
ACATAGTGAGAGTTGAGATGTACCTTTGCATTGGTACACAACTGTTCACAGAGTCAAATTGTGTGTAGGCTCTGTTTCAAAAGGACCAATGTTGTTAAGCAGAGAAAGGACTATACTAGTTCAAATGCCTCAAACACTATTAAAGATGATTAGTGAGAAATGTGTAAAATAAAATGAATAGGTTTATACATATATTTTTGTCATAGGTCTTGAAATTAGATAATATTTTGAAAATCTATGTATGTGAATAAATTATTTTAAAACTCTAAGCATCCTTAATTTTAAAATTAAAGATTAGATAATACAGTTTCTGCAAAGATTTATGAATTAAATTAGCTGATTTTCATATATAGTTATTGAATTGTTGTCTTTAATATGTAGACACTTGTTTTGTGGTTTATGAATGGAACTTAACTCTTAGTTACAGATACACTTAAATGCAGAATTAAATTGATATACATATTTGCCTATATGCAGTACATATCGCTTATTAACACTTCACTGTATTAGTGTATATTAGTGGTGGGGTGTCCTTTTCTTTTCTACTTTGGGTCATTCCTGTTATCACACTTTTTTATTAAAATTAACTTGCCTTCTATATCATTAAAACTGCTATTAATGCAAATGAACTCCATATCTCACATTATAATTTATATTTCTCAATGTTTGGTTCATGTTTTAGAACCATGTTTGAGATAGAGTTTCGATCCCAAGGGTTGTATGGGTAGTAGAATCTTTGCTTGGTAAGCCTTTAGTGGGAACCTATTAAGGACAGGATTGTGGATGCATACCCCTTCCTTTTTCTCTATTCTGCCTGGTTAATAAAACAAGTAATTTGTCCTTACCACATACTCCTACCCTAATAAACTGCCTCACTATATTATCTGTGTACTGTGGGCCCTCAGTTCACACTGGCTCACTATAAGCCCAGGATACATGGGTCACCAACTGTAGACTGCAAGCTACAAATCGATAAAGAAATAGGCCATATTTGTTGATACGTTGTCATTTAATAGCCCTATGTGATAATTGTGAAATTCTTATATATGTCTAAATTTTACACTATTGTAAATTGAATCTTATCTGATTCTTTTCTTGTTTTTATTTTCTGAGATACAGACTTTCTATTCAGACCCTATAGTCCTGAAACTTCCTATGTAGATCAAGCTGACCTTGAGCTCACAGAGATCTGCCTGCCTCTGTCTCCTGAGTTTTCGGATTGAAGGTGTCCAGGATAAAGTCCAACATATCACTATATAATTTTATTGGATTCCAGAAATTGCTAATTCTACTTTTACTTTTTACTAATTTTACTTTTGAATGGGTTTATATTTTTATAAAGTTTTGAAATTTTTATATGACAAAATTAGGTTTGTTGGAATGAGCTTCAGTCTTTTAAGATTCAATAATAATTAAGCATAAGCAGATCAGTGTCCAATACAGAAATAATCAACAACTGAGACAAGCTCTCTGTGAAAGCTCTGTTCTCGGAAGTCTGGGTTTTCCATTATGCCAGGTATACCCAGGCTTCGCTCCATGCCAGTACAAGGTTCTGTTGTTCCTTTAAAATATTTTGGGACATTTACTCTGGAGCCCTATGTACTTTCCTCACTACATTTAGTCATCAGTACTCAGGTGCTGACCAACATGATCTACAGTTCTCTAAAATTCCTTCTCAGGCAAGATCTGCAATGCACTCTAGCCTGTGAATGATCTTTCTACCAGCTCCATTTTGTGGTTCTTCAGAGCTTCATTTCAGTATTCCTTCCCTATGCCCTTTTTTCTAACTCAAGGGTGTCAGGTGGACATCATGAGTTTCACATTGTATGTTTCTAATCACACACAGATTCCCATTCTTGATAGTCTGATGACTATTTTCTGAACAAAACACTGCTTGCAGTTTCTATTGTTTCAGTATGGAAGTATGTTTTGTAGGAGGGCAAACTATATATAAATTTTATCTATGTTAGCCAAAATATCAATATTTGTATAAATGTCTCTAGAGTTCAAAGTTTTAAAGGAATAATGAAGTTATATCAAAGGTAACCAGATAATCTTTTGAAATTCTATTTAATAAATGGTAAATAATTGCTCAGGAAAGAATGTCCCTGTAAAAGATATCAACCATGTCCTGTCAACTTACCTTATTTGTGCGTACTTATTATTGAGGTATCTCAATATTTGTTATTAGTGCCATCTAATAAAAGATTACTGAAAACAAGGAGACATCTTAGCAAGTTACAGTGTCACTTGAACTCCGTGCTGAGTAAATATAGTCACTTTGTTTAGATGTCTTGGAACATCTGATTGTGTGCCTTGGCATGTAGTGAGTGAGAAGACATATTGAATATGTCTAGTATAATACACAAAATGCTTAAGTAATAAAAAGTGAATTAAATATGTGCATATAACACCTATTCATTAATATCCCCTGCTTTGTATACTGACATTGATATGATTTATTGAGTACACATTAATAATTTATTACTTATAAAGAACAAATTTTCTCTGTAATTTTTGTTTTCTTTATATTCCAAAAGTTATAAAATAAATATGGCAGGGTATCCTGCCCCATCTTAAGGAAGCAGGGGGAGAGTGGTGGGGAAGTGGGGGAGTGGGAGGGCCGGGAACAAGGGGAGTAAATGTAAATTTTTCTTTTAACAATAAAAAAATTAAAGAAAAAAAATAATTCTGTTTACTGACTGATTGCATTTCTCCACAAATGTATTTACTATTGCAGTGTCCAGTCTGAAAATGTATTTCTAAAGACAATTTTGAAAGAAATTTGAGTGCATAATGTTAGATTAGAGTATGATTTTGAGTTGACGCCTCACATCATCTTAAAACTTGATTTGATATGAAAATCACTTTTGTCTGTATTAGATTCAGAGTGTAGTTTTCTTTTGTAAGATAAAGATCATTGTATCTTCTGTGGGCTTTGAAATATTGTTACATCCTAGCTATTGAACTGAGTTCTTGAGAACACTTATAAATGTTTCATAAGCTACTTTAAAGAAATCCAAATACTCTTCTTTGGCTGAGTCCTTACTCTTACATATAGATTCAGTGACATAAAAAGAAATGGTGGGTTCAGAAGAGAGATTCAATGATCAAATTTTACTTCACGGTTATGATTTATGAAGGCTATCCAAGCTTTTCTGTATTACATTTTAAGAATGAAGGAAGTCTGTAATTTTCTTAGAGAGTCTGTATATATCTGCTTTGCACATTTCCTTCAAGAAATTAGATTGACTTTCTTGAAGATAATATTACCAGACACTGAAGCGACCTTATCATATTTAAATTCCTTTGTAACTGCATAGCTGTCTTCGGATTTTGTTCCAAGTGACTGCATAGGTTTGGCTTAATTATATTTCACTTATTGATAATAATGCAATTAACAAATATATCTCCCTTTCTTTTCTTTTCCACCCAAACCCTCCAATATTCCCATTCTTTATATCTTAAAATTTTGGCATCTTTTATTCTTTGTTACTGCATGCACAGTAAGAGGGGTATGAAAATTGAAGCAATAAATTCATCTACTCTACTTAGTTTATGTCAAATTCCACATGAGACATTCTGTAACTCAAAACTATGGAAAACAAAAACCGTGCCTCACATACTTTAGAAATACACTATCTCTTCCAAAACGTGTAAAATGTATCTTCATTTCCAGAGTTAAGGTAGGATTTAACCAATGAAAAGAGAGAGACAGAGACACAGAGAAGGAAAGAGACAGAGAAGCAGAAACACACCGAGAGATGGACAGATGTGGAAAGAAATAGAAATAAGAAAGATGTTTTGTTGTTGGATTGGTTCTCTGACACTGCTTACTGCCTCTATAATGGCAGTGGTGCTTGCAAGGCTTTCATTCTTCCATTCCTTCAGATTTTACCCGACAAGGCCCTCTTGCCTTTATAATGAGAAGGTGTTCCCTGCTTGATTGTCTCTCTGTCTTGTGTCGCTGTGTATTAACTTTTCAACACTTATATAAATAGTGTATCCACTCAATTTTTTCCAAGGCCTTTTGAGCATGGCAACAATTTCTTCATTAATAGTCAGGAAACTATATATTTTTTTTCCTTTCATGTTTTGATTTATTTTTTTCTTTTTTTATTGTTAAAAGAAAAATTTACATTTACTACCCTTGTCCGAGGCCCTCCCGCACCCCAATACCCCACCCACCGTCGTATGCATCCATATAGAATAGGTTTCCCAAAAGCCAATACATGCAGAAGAGATAGGTCCCTGTGCCATTATCATTGACTTCTCAGTTAGTCCCCATTGGCAGCCACATTCAGAGAGTCCAGTTTGGTCATATGCTCATTCAGTCCTGGTCCAGTTGTATTTGATGAGCTCCCAATAGATCAAGCACACCGTCTCAGTTGGTGGGCCAGTCCCTCATAGTCCTGACCTTCCTGTTCATCGTCTCCCTCCCTCCACCCCTCCACTGGACCCTGGTAGCTCAGTCCCTTGCTCTGATGCAATGGAAGAATGGATCAAGAAAGTGTGAAATATATACACATTAGAATACTACTCAGTGGCAAAAAACAATGACATCTTTAATTTTGCATGCAAATGGATGGAAATAGAAAACACTATCATTAGTGAGATATCCCAAACCCAAAAAGATGAGTATGGTATGTACTCACTCATTAGTGGACCGTAGCCATTAACAAAGGGCATTAAGCTTATAGCTCACAAGCCTAGAGAAACCAAATAGCATGGTGAACCCAAAGAAAAACATATATAGATCCTCCTGGAAGTCGGAAGCAAACAAGATCGCCAGGCAAAAGTTGGAAGCACGGGTGTGGGGATGGGGGTGGAGGTAGGGGTTGGGGGTGGGGGTAGGCGAAAAGGAGGGGGTAGAAGGGAGAATGGAAGAACCGGGAAGAGCCTGGGGGTGAGGGAGGGTGGAGTTGGAGGAATGGTGGATATTGGAGAAGGGAATAAGATATCTACATTAACAGGAATCATTTTAAGATAGGCAAGAGACTTGTCTCTAGAGGGGATCCCAGGTGTTCTCAGGGATGTCCCCAACTAGGTACTTGGGCAGCAGAGGAGAGGGTGCCTGAACTGACCTTGTCTCATGGTTACATTGTTGAATGTCTTGATCGTCACCATAAGATTTCGCATGACGGATGGGGATGGAGCCGGAAACTATATTTTATAAAGGTTAGAGGATATAACAAATAAAACAGCTTTTTTATGTATGTAGTTCTCATACACAAAGCAGATCTCTTTTTCAGGATTCCCTTAAAAGCCAGTATCTCCAAGTTTACAAATGTTCTGCTAGTGGTCCTTGAGTAAGAGTGGGCTTTGCCAAACTGCCAGGAGTTAAATCTTTCAAAAATAGAGAACAATCTGGTTTTACAAATATTGGGGCATATCACTTAGAGAAAAAATATTTGAAAGTTATTTAATTTAGATATGTTAAGTTTCCTGAATATGATTACATCATTTTCCCCTCTCCTCACCAAGGAGACTCCCCCCACCCAACATATAGAGATGCTAAAAAGAAATCATACCCAAACAACATAAAGTTGTGGAACCCAATCTCAATGGGTACATCTACAAAACACCTCTGTATTAAAGTCTCAGGAAACATTGTGGAAGAGGGGACAAGAAGACAGTAAGAGGGAGAGAATGTGGACGTTTTCTGTAAGGCTGTATATCTTAGTAATATCAGAATCTACAGGCGTGAAGTCTCACCACAATTACTGGCTAAACATCAGTCAAGCAAAGACTACACCAATATATGCATCAAGGTAGATGGCATACAGGTTCTTAAGAAGAAGATAAAAAGCTATATTACAATACATGGTTCTACCTCTTCCAGAAACCAAGTGCATTTTTTAATAGCATATTGAAAAAATGTAACATTGTATTCTTGTTAGTATTAATGTGCGTTGAATGTTGGCACAAGTGTGAACATGTGTTCAGAGGTATGAATGTCCATTCAATTGGGGACCAGAGGGGCAAACACTTGGTGTCCCTCTCTATCATTCTGCAGCACTTCATTCCCTAAATAATGTCTCTCAGAAACAGGAGCAAGTTTGGTGGCAAAGCAAAAAACAAACAAACAAATGAAAACACTTACTTACGTACACCCATCCAAACTTGTGCTTGGGTTACAGGATTAAACACTGCAATAAATGGCTTTTTATGGCTCAGAGAAGTTGAATGCAGATCTTTATTCTTTCTCAGCAATCACTCTTACCCAATGATCCATTTTTATAGTCCCGAAATATTTTAATTTTGAATTAAATGGCTCTAATAAAGAAAACTTATTATGAAGTATGACTAATAAAAATTCAGAGGCAGATATTGAGGTTCAACCTCAAGACCAGAAAAGCAATGCCACCAATCACTGGCTCTTACCTCGACCTTAGTCTGAAAATACTTATCTTGCCTCCAGGAAAATTAAGAATGAAATTGAATCTGTGTGCTGTCTTCTCCCATTTTATATTCCTTTCTAGGGCTAGTATTAAAGGTGTGCACCACTGGTATTAAAGGCATGCACCACCGGTTTCTATGACAAATAGGTGCATCTACAGGGATTGAAGATGTGTTCTGTAAGGCTCACCAGTGAGGCTGTTTTTACTTACTCTCTGATATTCTGGTAAGCTTTTTTTTTATTAAAACACAAATGAAATGTCACTATAGTGAATATGCTTTAGTAAGAACCCATTGTGGATATTTGTTGGTACCACAGTTACTATTGATAATCTACTATTAATAAAAATGATTTGGAGTAAAAAAATTTTCAGAAATAGAAACTGGATAAAGATTGCCCCTGTTTAATGCAATTTATATTATTTTTGTCAAATGATACTTCTCTATCCATGTTGGTTTTCTTCCAAATATATATCAGTTTACAATTAAGACTTAAAATCTGTGAAAATAGATTGACATATTTCTTACATAGAGACATATATACATATTATTTAATTAATATGTATTTTAATTACTTCCTTCCCTCACATTGCAATTGCATGTTTCTTTTTTAATATCTTCAGATTTCTAACTCTTAGTTATAAAAATATAGCCATAGTGTTGTTATTTACAGCATATACCACTGGAATCTTTTCTCTGAAGTCCAGACCTAATTAATTTGTAATTTTACTTTTAAATAGTTTTAATTACTATATTTTACTTTATTTTTGTGGGGTGGGTGAGAGACATATGTATGTCTTAGCAGACATGTTTAGTTGAGGACAGAGGATGATTTTTGGAAGTTGGTTCTCTCTTTATGCCATGTAGGTATCAGGAAGAGTACTTGGGTCTTCAGGATTGATGGCAAACCCCTTTAGCCAGTGAATCATTTCATTGCTTCAGGTTGTGATTTTATAAATAGGTGTATAGGTCTCTTAGGAAGGTACTTCTTAGGTCTAAAAGAAAATATTCTTGAATTTATACTTGTTCATTCCTCAGATTAGTTATATGCTACTTTGCAGAAACGAACATTAAAGCATATTGCAGTTTTGTGTTTCGTGATTATTAATGCAATATATCTGGGATATAAAGAAGATTGAAACAGATTTGGACAGTGAAAGGATTCCAAGAAATATAACAGGAAAGAATGTTAAGGATATAGGGAAGCATTTCATTGCCTTCGTTATATGAGAGAATTAAGAACCAAATAAACAAAATGCAGACAGAGAGTTTACTAGGAACACTACTTGTGCTCATCTGGGTCTGCTAGGGAACTAGAGCAAAGTATCCAGTCAGGATCTGAGGCACTGTGGCATGCTTTGCTTTGTTCTAGATACCAACACAGAAATGTAAGGAGCGATTGCTTTTTAATGCTGCTGGTTAATAAGAACATGGAGATGACAGTCCCAAGAAAGATGGGAAGAGCTATCTCTACATACTCTGCTTTGTTTTCTGGCACCTTGAAATCCCACTCCTGTGAACATTTAGTTCCTCTGTTTGAAGAAAAAGCTGCTTAGCAGAAAGGATTAACACCTTAAACCTTAACAGAAATGTAAGCCATAGTGTGAAGGAGATAATCCGGTGTCTTCTGAAGAGAAGGCTGTGTTAGACAAGATGGCAAGACTTACTGTCTGGAGAGGTAGGACACACGTTCTGGCAGGGGCTCAAGAGAAACTCTGGGGAAAGTTCAAGGTGAATATCAAATATATACCTGGGTTATTTCTAACTTTCTTTAGAGTGTCATAGTAGATTCTTGTCTATGTTGTATATAATCACCTTGAGATGAGAAATCTATGAAATACAGATGGAGTCACATGTTAAACAGAGATATTTTATCTGTTCATAGTTATTTGATCTGTATTCTAACAAACATCACAGGTGCAGTGTGTGCTACTCTTTCAGGGTCACAAGTTTATCACATAATTCTCTGATCTCAGAGGAGATAAGGCTTGACAATTATAACATTATAATAGCTGAGAAGAAATATGCTCACTGGTAATTCAAGCATGTTAGTTAATTACTTTCCAGAATAAAGGGAATACCAGGCAAAACACTGTCCAAATCTACTGGGCTCAGTCACAAGGTTGTCTGACAGTATCAGGGTTTGATCAATTCCAAGCTAGACTCTGCAGTAGAACCCAGTTAGCACTTTGACCTGAATGCTGTAATGGCTTATTACAGTTCATAGTTGATCACTAAACTGATTAAAATTTCATTTATTATCCCACTAAACTTTTACTAGTGTTGTAAAACTACCTTTCACTTTCAATATTCTAATATTTCCATTAATATATCTCACTATAGCAAACTCTTTTTTTAGTTATCACTAAAACAATATCTATAAGCAAATTGCTAGAAGTTAGTAAGTGGTGAAAAGATCTATAAACCTTAGCATAAACTGATTTAGATACATGCTGAGAAAGAGCAAAAAGTAATAATGAATATAATATAAAGTCAACAGCCTTCAGCATAACCATATTTCTAGCACCTTTTATATTCCAGAGCATGAAATTCAGTTTCCTCCTCTCTTAGGGTTTGTACACAAAGTAGATTGTAAACACTAATAATGGCTCCTTATCTCTTCCTAAAATTTCTTTTTGTTTGGAGGACCAAACTGGAAAATCCAGTTTTCCAGACTTTAAATGAGGGAATGATCTTAATCCCTGGTTATCTGTAAACTCCCCTGTCTATTCTAGTAGTCTTCATTCTGTTAGTCATGAGTTTTACTGGTCTCTACAATAAATCTCCCTTTACTTAAGGTGTAATTCTTAGTTTACTCCCATCTCATCACTTACCTAGAGCACTAACATTGGAATTGCATTCTCTTTAACGTCACACTCAACCACTAACCTTCACACTATTGAGCAAAGTGTTCATTCTAAGAGGGAAGGAATCGTTAGTCTTTCAGTTTGGCATGACATAGTGCCAAAATCAGTTTGTTTAGAGAGGAGGAGTTTTTTGTTAAAGTTATGATTCTTTAAAATTGAAGATCATTATGCTATAGATTTGGAAACTGGTAAGCACTGGTTCCTTGCGGACAATTTATCTTGGAGTAGCCACAATGAATTTGGGTAAGAGATCTTATAGTAGCCTGTTTCGATGTAAACAAAAAAGCTGGTGAAGGTGCTGCTCCCAACAAAAAACTTTTCAAAAACCCCAGATTCCAGCACCATCTTATCCAGGGTGATGAATGAGGTCATGAGACTTGACATGTGTCGCAGGACAATCTTACACTAATTTGATTAAAAGAGGGGTATTTTATTGGAGGGGATAAAACTTACAGATCAATGTCCCAAACCACATTCCTCTGGTTGCAAACAGGAAACCAAGTCTAGCAGGCAGCACGGAAGCCGGAAGCAAGCGAGCCCGGAGAGCTGCTGCGGCTTTTTTAAAATGAAAACCACACCCCAGTGAGCTGGTATCTTAGAAGCCATTGGCTGAAAGCAAGAGAGCTTAATCTCCTGCAGCACCCATGTACATTAATTAAATGCAGAACAAATGTTTATTGCATTATTGCACAAATGCACATGAGCAAAAAATATAGTAAATTCTTGTCCTTTAATGTGATGTTCCTTATCAATTGCATATACTTATTCTTAGATAATTACAGTACGTCTTAAAATCCTGAAATTAATTGAGTGAGCTATTACCTCTAGATGGTCCTTCTGTTTGATATCGTCTGTCATCCTGTTCATTCAGCAAGCAAAGATGTACTTTTTATTTATTTATTTATTTTTTTATTGTTAAAAGCAAAATTTACCTTTACTCCCCTTGTTCCCCGCCCTCCCGCTCCCCCACTACCCCACCGTCTTCCCCCTGCTTCCTTAAGATGGTGCAGGATACCCTGTCCTATGGGGAGCCCAAGGCCCTCCCCCCTCCATCTCAGTCTAAGAAGATGTGCATTCATATAGAATAGGTTCCCAAAAAGTCAATACATGCAGAAGAGATAGGTCCCAGTGCCATCATCGTTGGCCTCTCAGTCAGTCCCCGCTGGCAGTCACATTCATTGAGTCCAGTTAGGTCATTTGCTCATTCAATCAAATCCAGATGTACTTTTTTTTTTTTACTTTTTTTATTGTTAAAAGAAAAATTTACATTTACTCCCCTTGTTCCCGGCCCTCCCGCTCCCCCACTACCCCACCGCCCTCCCCCTGCTTCCTTAAGATGGGGCAGGATACCCTGCCCTGTGGGAAGCCCAAGGCCATCCCCCCTCCATCTCGGCCTAAGAAGGTGTGCATCCATATAGAATAGGTTCCCAAAAAGCCAATACATGCAGAAGAGATAGGTCCCAGTGCCATTATCATTGTCTTCTCAGTCAGTCCCCATTGGCAGTCGCATTCAGAGAGTCCAGTTAGGTCATATGCTCATTCAGTCCTGGTCCAGCTGGATTTGATGAGCTCCCAATAGATCAAGCACACTGTCTCTGTTGGTGGGCCAGTCCCTCACGGTCCTGACTTCCTTGCTCATCTTCTCCCTCCTTCTGCTCTTCCACTGGACCTTGGTAGCTCAGTCCCTTGCTCTGATGTGAATGTGGGTCTATGGCTCTATCTCCACCCATCATGCAAAATTTCTATGGTGACGATCAAGATATTCAACAAAGTAACTATGGGACAAGGTCAGTTCAGGCACCCACTCCTCTGCTGCCCAAGTACCTAGCTGGGGACATCCCTGGGAACACCTGGAATCCCCTCTAGAGACAAGTCTCTTGCGAATCTTAATATGACTCCCTTAATGTAGATTTCTTATTCCCTTCTCCAATATCCACCCTTCCTCCATTTCCACCCTCCCACAACCCCAGTCTCTCCCCAGTTCTTCCTTCTCCCTTCTACCCCCTCCCTTTCGCCTACCCCCTCCCCCAATCCCTGCAAAGATGTATTCTTCAAGACTGATCTCAAGTATAATGTTTCCCACTTAGCCTTTTCCCAGTCAGGCAAAAGATATCCAACTATTTCCAAGTGCAATGAACACAATTCTGCTGCACAGTTCTTTAAAATTATTCAAATTATCCACACATAAATATCTCTCCATAAGAATCAGCCTATGTGAACATAAGGACTATGCCTTATTGTTTTTGACGTCTTTCATTTTAATGTAGTGTTCCATGAACAGCAAGAATTTTAGAACTGTTTGCTAAAAGTAATAATTGAGCTCCACATATGTTTAAGGTATGTCTTCACTCGCGGTTGATGTTTTGTTGAGTACACATGTTGATTCAATCGCTTTTAGATATTGCCTATTGATTATTTCATTCTAATTCATAGAGATCAGAATATGTTGTATTCCCTGGCACTGGAGCTACAGATGATTGTGAGCCTTCAAGTGAGTGCTTAGAATCAAATCTGAATCCTATGGAAGAGCAACCAAATGCTCTTAACTGCTGAGACATCTCTTGAGGCACAGGAAATGAACTTTACAAGATGTTTTATAGAGAATTACCTAGTAAAGAGTCATTTCTGGAAATTATCTGTGCTAATGAAAATAATGAAGTAAAGAAGAGTAGGATATGGGTTTGGTTATTTTAAGCCCTGTGCTTTGCTTTCAGCAGGTATTGTTAATTTTCACTGTGAATAGTACATGATGCTAATCTTATACACCGAAACATGTTTGTGATTCATGGAAAGTCATGGTGCATGGCATTAGTGAAAGGAATAGCCTAAATCATTGCTTTAATGGCAGTCAAACTTTGAATGGTTCTGTTGAAAACAGGACATTTTCTTTTTTTTAATTGTTAAAAGAAAAATCTATACTTACTCCCGTTATCACAGGCCCTCCCGCTCCCCCACTACCCCCCACCCTCCCCCTGCTTCCTTGAGATGGGACAGGATATCCTGCCCTGTGGAAAGTCCAAGGCCTTCCTCCCTCCATCTCGGCCTAAAAAGTTGTGCATCCATATAGAATACGTTCCCAAAAGGCCAATATGTGGAAGTTTTATTTAATACACGCAAGTTTATTAGGGGCCACACACACACACAGATTACTATACCAGAAAGAGCTCCTCCTCCGAAGCAGGCAGGTTGGTGATCCGCAGAGAGAGAGCTTTCCACGTGGGCCTATCATTTTATACCTCTTGGGACCTGGTGGTCCAGCCCCATTAACAACTAATTAGGGGGTGGAATAATTAGCTAATGACGGGGCATGGCTGTAAGCCGAAATGGCCAAGACCACTCCCCTTCATCTCCCCCTTTTGTCTAAATAAGATCAATCTAGCTCTAAAATAACTATATACAATGGGAACAGACATTGGACATAAAATTACAGACAATAAAAATATCAATCCACT
>JAQHUG010000108.1:6101467-6118326 GCA_028555095.1 Dicrostonyx torquatus
TGCAAATAATGAAAATTTGAGTTCTTCCTTTCCAATTCGAATTCCCTTGATCTTCTTATGTTGTCTTATATCTATTGATAGAACTTCAAGCACTATATTAAAGAGATATGGAGAGAGTGGACAGCCTTGTCTCGTTCCTGATTTTAGTGGAATCGCTTTGAGTTTCTCTCCATTTTATTTGATGTCAGCTGTCTGCTTGCTGTATATTGCTTTTATTATATTTAGATATGCTCCTTGTATCCCCAGTCTCTCCAAGACCTTTATCATAAAGGGATGTTCAGGACATTTTCACTAATTTGTAAATTTGTTATATACTGAGTAAGCAAAACTGAAACAATGCATGAATATAGTATTTCAATTGTTAGCAGCCCTCAGAAAGAAAGTCAAAGAATGAAACTCCACAGAAGATTTGAAAAGCAGACGCTTTACTATACCATGAAATTATATCTTGCATCAGCTAACAAAATAATAGAGAAAAAGAATATAAAAAACAGAGGAATGGGGACTCTGACGTAAGATTATGTCTCTAGGAAATACACACACACACACACACACACACACACACACACACACACAAAATTCCTCAGGCAGCTGAGGAATTCTGAGAGAGGGAGAAATAGTCTCCTCTGGGGAGCGGTACTGGTTAATTAATGCTAAAAGTCAGTTTTAAAGCATACATAGAAATAACACTATGTAGAGACTGATCAGGTCGTATTTATTTACTCAGGAATGTATACAGGTAAGTATGCAGTAACATTAAAGGAAAAAAAGGTCATAAATCTGAAAGCTAGCAAGCGGGGATTATTGGAGGGTTCGGAGGGAGGAAAGGAAAGAGGAAGATGGTGTATTGACACTAGAGTCTCAAAATACAGAGACAATAAGGAAATCTTTTAAGTCTGGATTCATTGTATTCAAGAAGGCAGGGCATAAGAAATGTTAAGCTTTTCAGATATCTCCCCAATATCTCTTTCTTTAAAGTTCCCCAATAATACAGTCTATAAGTAGTCATTGAATTTGCATTAATACTTTATCTTGTACCATTTTGTGTCACTGCATGTACTAATATTAAAAAGAGGGAAACACCATTAGAATCCATTCTCTTCTTTTTATAGGAACTCTCTTTCAACAAAAGCTAAGTTTCCCTTTATCATTCTATTTAAGGAAACAACCTGTGTTCTTCCTGATTCTTCCTGTGTTCTTCCTGATGCAGTCACATAGCATGTTTAAGCACAACTGCTGCCTCGTTATTCAGAACAGACTCACGTTCCACAGCAGGGCAGTAGGATAACTCAGATATTGTATTTAGAATGCTAATACTTCCCACCATGACTAGAGGACTCAAAGAAACTTGCTCATCTTCAGCATTATGCAGCCAAGTTGAAGACATTTCAGGTAATTGTATTTCCAGGTCAGTTTGCTACCTAGATAAAAGTAATAGCAAGTATAACTCATGATTGCTAATACAGCCCTAACATCTTAGATAGACAACTCTAAAATCACTGTCCTTAAAGATGCCATCATCTTTTTGTTCTCAATTAAAGGACCATGGTGGTGATATCACCAGGGAGGCAGCAAAACCTGTTTCCCTGTATTTATACCAGACGGTACATGAGAAGGAAGGCACACCAAGCTACAACAAAACAATTGTGTAATTCTGTTTACTAGGCTTATGAACATTATCTCTGTATGAAGCAAAGAACATTTCAATATGATTTTCCATTGAAATTGAATATGAAAGAAATTTCTTTAAAACATTCTAGCATGTATGTGTACATTTAACTGATATTATAAAGATTACAGACACCAAAACTGTAACTAAAGTCTGTAATGTACATTATTTCAGATTTATATTTTTTAACTGAGAAATGTATTTCTCAGGTAAGTTACTAGATATTACCATACATTTAACACAGAGCTTCTCTTCCTTTAGAATCATTAGACCTGCCTAGCATATTAATTATAATAATTACTAGACAATCAGCGTTATATAACTTTTGATGTAACTCCTTCAGGTAGAGATGTGCTTAGCATCACTAAATATGTAGTTGGTTTTGAAAACTTGAAATTAAATGAAATATATGAATTGTGGTAGTAATGATTAGTATATTATTTGCATGCTGAATTGATGATAACTTAGATAAAACATTTAAAATTCATTATTTATACTTATATCAGCCATTTCTTTTCTCATTTCTATAGTGTTAGAGATAAAATGCTTTGTGTGGCTTCTATGACTTTCTTCTACATATACCAGCATATCTCTATATATATATTCAGAAAAATACATCATTGTAGCAGTCATAAGTTGTCTATAATTCTTTGTGTAGGCATAGAACCCCATGCAATCTTCACCTTTCCAGTTAGCGAGTTCTTCTCAGCAGAATTCCTGGTATTCTAACTCTTAACAATCTTTCTATTTCCTCTTCTGTAGTTTTTCCTGTTCTATAGATGCAGAAGCTGTGGTTGTGGGGTTAAGCTTCACACAAACCTTTGATTTTTGTGTTATGTCCACATTTGTTTTTCTGTGAGTCTGTGCATCTGCTGTAGAGAGAAGCTTATTTGATGAAGGGGGGTATCTGCACTTATCTGGAAATATAAGGGTAAGATTTAGAGTGTGGTAACGATCTATGTTGGTCTAAAAGTAGTTGCAGTAGACTTTATCATAAGGTCTAATATCTCACTAAACCTGATCAGTTTTTTTAATAATAGGCATGGTTTCCCTCTGGATAAGTGAGTCTTAAGTCCAATTGGGGTGAGTTACCAATAATATATGAATTCCACTTAACACATTTACATGGATATCTTGTTGTGGTTCATAAGTATTGCAACTGGATGGGAATATCCCCAAAAATGTTTGCTAAAACCTCAAAGAACTATATTCGGTATTTACCCAAATAATATACAACATAAACACTCACACATACATACATATACACATACATATGCATGTATATGTGTATATATAAAATATATATGTGTATATTTTAATGGAAATTAAGTAGTTCAGGCTGACAATTCTCCCTACAAGAATCAAAGACTAATAAAATCCTCAGTTACAGGCATGAAAATCCTTCTTTCAAACAATTAATCAGGGTAGCCCAAGTGTATCCTAAAACAATGAAGACTATTGACATAGCTCTTGGTTGCTTTTCAGAGGTCGATGGTAAGACACTATTGCTGAAGACACTGCACACTTAGGGCATAGGTCTTACAAACCAGAGCTAGATGTAACATAAAAGCTTCTTTTCTGATGTTTAGTTTCCATGGCACCAGAAAATGTTGAGCAAGAAACCCAGGGAGAAAAGCAATTAACACACAAATACTTAGTTCTTAATCTTTGACAATAATGTTGACCATACTTGTAGCCAAATTACTGTTAACATGTCTGGGTATCCAGTTGTCATTCTGGGGAGACTATATCTGAACTTCTGACTACCATTTCTTTCACAAAATGACTCTATCATACTATATTATCTGCCTCTCTTTGCTCATAAAAAGATTATTTGTACTTCAATTATTTCATTGAATGCTATGAAAATTGGCTACTACCTTGAGGATTCAAGTGCTATGATCCCACTGTCACAATCTTTGTGAGGGGTGAGGATATGGGGGGAGGATATGGGAGAAAGTAGAGGGAAGACTGGGGACCAATATGTTCAAAATACATTATATGCAATTTACAAAGAAATAATCAAAGTACTTTTAAGAAAGAAACAAAAACTCATCAAACATCAAGTGTTTAATTTTTCTCATCTTTATTACTTACATAGCACATTAACTTAGAGAAAAATAGGCTCCTAACTCTTAGTAATCTAAAAACTTTTATTGCAAGTGTTGGAGTAAAGATGTCATTTCTAAGACTTCAATGTTCTGTGCTCTTTCCTCCTGTCAATTTTGCTACAGAAAAGAGCATGTTGAACTACCATCTGAAAAGTCTGAAGAATATGTTATCTTAGTTTTAGCCTCCAACCTAACCAAAGAATGTCCAGGTTCTTTTTATTCTATATTTCATGCAAAAAGAATAGACTATTATGAATAGAGAAACACCATTATGTTCCATCCAAATCAACTGTACACTCCTAAACAATGTAGGAGATTGAAGTGCCATTGGCTATGTCTATGAAATCGGTAAAGATTTTGACTTATGCAAACACAGTCTGCATCAGTTTCTGTGCAGAACCACCTACCTGCTGTGAATCCCTATGCCGACCATATTGAATTTCACCACAACAAATTAGAGAGGTGAGACTCAAACAATCAATTAGCACTTTGGCCAGTTCCAGGAATATGTATGCTTGTTTTTTTTACTTCACGGCAAGTTCGAAACTGTGAAAATAATCACAGAACTAAACGAATACTTAATTGAGTATCTCTGTGCGCAGACTGTGTTACTTTTGTGTGGCTTTTTAAGGAACCTCGTTTGTTTAAATGATGAGAACATTGGGGAAAATATGCACTTATATTAGGAAGGATGAGAGTCAATAGCACTAAACTTATTTGGATTTGGACAGGTGAGACCCGATACTGACAAGGAAGTGTTGAAAAGCACTTGCTATGCAGTGGATATTGAGTCTCTGGGGAAGTGTCTGTAAGTTTACCATCGGCGTGATGAATTCTTAAAGAGTACTGTAACCGGAATCACTCAACTCTGGGGAGAGTCTCCATGTAAGAATTCAATAACCACAAAGAAACCAAACAGTGAGTGATAAAAACAAGTGAGGAAAGGATTTAATTAAAATGGACCTTTTAGGAAAATAACTTCAACCATTCTATCGCATTGTTGTGGTACCAACATGAGCTTCAGGTCAAATAGAGGAGGAACTGGAGCATGTGAAACATTAGTCAGCACTCAGAGAACTCTGCAGAAGAAGGGGTTCAAGGACACCGGGAGAACGGGGCCCACAGATTCAACTAAGCAGGGCTCATAAGGGCTTTCAGAGACTAAAGTGGTAACTATGGAGTCTTCATGAGTCTGTACCAGGCACATGGAATACAAGCTGTATTTCCATAGCTTGGGCATTTTGTTGGACTCCTAACAAAGGGAGTGGGGTTATCTCTGATTCTTTTGCCTGTTCTTGGGACCATTTTTATCCTACTGGGTTTGCCTCACCCAGTCATTATATAAGGTTATGTGCCTTGTCTTTTTGCATCTTACAGTGTCGCATCTGGGTGATATCGCTGTAAGCCTACTCTTTTCTGAAAGAAAATATTTAGGGAAAGAAGAGGTAGGGAGGGATTTTGAGAAAGGGATGAAGGGAGGCTGGTGCTGGGATGTATTCCATGAGAGAAGAATAAGTAAACCATCAAAATTTGAGAAAAGACATACATATACAGTAAAAAAAAAAAAAAACAACCAAACAACCAAATAAATGGAATATCTCATGTAGTGTTGGTCAAAGTGCCTTGATAGAAAATGAGATTAGTTAGGCAGACACTGCTGAAAAATTAACATCCCTATATACAGTATAGAACTCTGAATTTAAAGGACACAGATTTTAAATGGAAGCAGAGATATGAGACTTCAATTCTGGGTCTTGGTTACTTTGCAGGTCCCAATGAGGAGTGAGTGTTTCTTAGTGAAATCAGCTTCTAAAACCATGCAACATAAATAATGTCACATTATATAACAAGTGTACTCTAAGCAAGTCTCACTTCTGAATTATCAGTTCCCATTTACTTTTTCTGGGTAATGTAGCTTGTGGGCATCTCTATTCTGGGTTTTTTTTCATGCTTTATGTTCTCATCTCCATTAAAATGATTGCCCTCCAGAACAACGACTGAGATTTGTGGGTTAACTATTAAATTGACTTGATCCCAGTTCCTAGAAAGCAATGCATGGAGACACAGAACATATTTTTGGTGGTAAATTCACGTACTTTTCTGTAGATCTGTTTAGACAATACCCGCCGGGCATTATGGTGAAGCTTTCTACATTGGTCAATGGTGTTTGTTTGCAACATGTATCCACATCACCTCCCACCCTTTGTTTTTCTCCCATTGAACATAATGGCACATTTTTACTCATTTCATATTTCATTGTGGTATTTCAGACTTACAGTGATTTACGCTGTTCTGTGATGATAAATTTCTATGCAGTTCCACTCATGACGGTACTTGGCTTGAGTTAGATTTCATGTCTTTTTTCGGAATGGCATTGCACCTGATCTATTCTGTCTTCTCAGAATATATACATGAGCTATCTCATTGATTCTCAACAATGGTAAGCCTTGACTTGTCAATAAAAATAACTGGCTACTCAAGTACTGAAAGGTAATCCTGAGTAAACCTTGAAACGCAGGAAATAGTGCAAGTATTAATGAAACTATCATATGAGAATAAAAGAGTATGATTGAATTAATTATATACATACCATGCATAAAAGTTTCAAAATAATTAAAAATAATTTAATAAATATTGGTGATTTTATGCTACACTTTGAAAAAATTTAAGATCACACCCAGAAGACACAAGAAAAAATCTATTTGACATCACTTATAAATATTTGTATACTCTCATACAGGAGTCATGATATGAGTTAAAAATCTAAATTAGTTGTGATTTGCATTGGTTCACAAACCTTACAAAGTCCCCAGCACTATAGCAACAGCATCCCCGGTATGGAAAATCAAGCTGCCGTGGTCTCTAAGATGTCCCAGTACTTGCTTTGGATTTGTTCACAGATTCAGATGCATTTTAATCGGTAGCTCAACCCATATGGCTACCCTGAGTACACTCAGAATAAGTCTCAGGTACACAGTCACTCAGCTCTAAAACAAAAGCATAACATCTAACTTATTTTTAATTCAATGCAGAATTTCATGAGTCTCAAAGAGGAGATGCAAATCCCAGTGCTGCCTATTAATCTCCAGTTCCATTTAATATCAGGGTCTAACGCTGACTTTGCTCCCAATGTGAGGGGCATGCACAGAGAGGATGGATACTCAAAATGCTTTCACCACTGAGTGGGGGTATGAAGCTTCTATCTGAGTAGGAGTTCAGGATCTGTTCTGTGATTTCTGTTGCTAGGCAACTGCTTCCTTTGTCTGCTCTGTTCAGAACAGTTGCTTTATTTATGCTCAGTTTAAATGATGCAGATCATAATGTGAAACCATAAAAGAAAATAGGAAAATTATGTGAAAAATTGTTTCAGGAATTTGCAATATGGTGCAGAAACTAATGAGCATGAATCCAAATAATGCTTCAATGGAGAAAAGAAAAGATTCCCAACCCGTCGGTTCCACCACCTGAGAGGTTTTGAACAGGTTACAGAATGGCCAAGTCTTAACTTTTGACATTATCTAACAATGACAGAAACATAACCAAGCACATAACTAGCAATTACCTCGACTAAATTAGTACAACAATTAGCTGGAAGTAAACAATCTTTGGAGTGAGTTAAATGCAAAAACAAAAACAACAAAATATAAAACCAGAAACCCATTTTAGCACCAGATGTGGAGATAAATCTGTTAAAGTTGAAAAAAAAATCTAAAAATAAATATCAAATAAGGAGAGGTTAAAGGATAAAAGAGGAAGGGGATATTTGTCAGTTCTTCATCTTTCCTGCCAAGCATGATGACCCCAGCGAATCCTAAAACCCACATGATGGAAGGAGAAAACTGACTCTGGAAAGTTTTACCTGATAATGCATGTGCATATGCACATAGCATACACACGCACACACACATCAAACAAAAATATAGACTATTTTTAAGGTCTACTTTAATTCTGACTTGCACACACTATAGAATTTTGTTGTTTGACCAAAGATTTATCCTTGTATACCACATGTGAAATTGTTTAGTGGTTCTGAATTGCTTTAAAGACAGTTACTACATAAAAAGCAAAGTCTCTACTTTGATCACAATGATTCACAGACATTTGACCTGTGTCTTCTATTTTGATTTAGTTTCTTCTTTAATAAAAATCTTAATGTTTTACTCATTCCTTATGAAAAATGGATCAATATGTGCCAATAGTCCAACATATATTAGCACTTTGTAGATATTAGTTGAAATACCCAGTGCTCTTTGAAGGTGATGCCAATATAACCATCATATTCATCGTACAATGAGTGTAGGAGGGTCCTTCAATGTAGGAGGGTCCTTCTTTATTTCTGTTGCTTTCATTGGTTAAGAAAGAAGCTGCCTTGGCCTGTAAGACAGGACACAGCCCTTAGGTGGGCAGAGTAGACAGAACGGAAGGTGGTGAGACAGAAAGGAAGTGGGAGAGACGCCATGATGCTCCTACTGCAGAAGGATCCAGGTTAGACTTTTCTGGTAAATCACCACCTCATGGTGACACACAGATTATTAGGAATGGGTTAGATTATGATATGAAGGCTAGCCAAGAAAAGGCTAGTGATAATGGACCAGGGAGTATTTAAATGAATCCAGTTTGTGTGTAATTTGTGTATTCTGGTATAGCCATGCAGACGTGTGGCCGGGAGCCGGGCGAGCCCGCTGCTCCCGCCTAATACATAATAATGAGAAAATGGTAGCCCGCAAAGCCAAGGTACAAACTCACATTCTCTGGTGTGGCTCTACCTGTTGAACATCCATTAATCTAAGAATTGTTTGTATTATGTTTCTTTCCTATGGTACAATTCTGTAAATAACCACCTTTTTTTTTTTTTGGATATCCACCTCAATTTGAATTCTCATAAAAATAGAAGATAATCAGTGTTCCTATTTTTATTCTTAAAATTGCATACAATAATTATAAAGCCCTTAACTTGATGCAATATATAATAAATATATTTATATGAACGCTACCTGAATTTATCCCATTTGTATCATGAATTTTCATGGATTTTAATGTTCCCTGAATAACTGAGGTCAGTAATGACTTGATGAGCTCTAGTACTCCTGCTATTGTGTAAATTGGTCAAATACTTGTAAATGTCTTCAGGACATCAGCTTTCACTATTATGTAGAAAAGTGTAAATTAATATTAAGGATTCATGACTGACTGTTCTGTAGTAGAATAAATAAAACCTGACTGTCTTTACTGTGGCTTTTGAATATCAGGTTTTAAAAAATTATTATTTTTTGTTTATTTCTTGATAATTTCATACAATGTATTTTGATCAAATATTATTTCTCTTCCTCCAACTATGCCTAGATCCCCCTAATAATACCTATTACACTTCACATTTATTCTTTTATTAAAAGAGAAAGAAAACAAAATAAACACAGATACAAATAAAACAGAAACAAATACGGAGTGTAATTTATTTTGGCCAACTACATCTGAGCCTTGGGCCTGCCCTGCACTATGGTTTATATACCCAGTGCCACTTAGTTGGAGAAAATTGATTTTCCTCTCCCAGCCACTACCAATTCCCTATTTTCTTCTTAATTCACAAAGACTGAGACTGCCCACACAAGACTTATACAAGTTCAAACCAGAGAAACTTCCAGCGTGGAAAAAGGGAGATGGGTATAGAAACCCAAACCCTATCTGAGAAGATGTTTCAAGTTAGAAATTTTGTTTAAGAAATATTATACATTTGCAGGAAATGGTTGCAACTGCAGATCATTGTGGTAAACTAAGTTAAACATAAAAAATTGTGGAATAGTTCTGTCCTATACAGACTGCAGATTCTCTAGATTTAAATGTGTGTGCGCATGTGCCTGTGCGTATGCATCATTTGTGAGAAGGAGAAGAAAAAATTTAAGGGAATGAGAATGGAAAACAAAGGGGAAATTAATGGAATACATATAACATAAAAACAGATGGCAGAGCTATTCATGAGAAGATAAAGAGCCAGCAAAAACTTATCATAGTAAATAAGAATGTAAAATCACACACACACATACATTCATGCACATACACATGCATGTGTACAAACATGCACACACACACATACTCAACTAGAATTTGCTGCTCCTAGAATAGGAAGTTTCAATTTAATAGATGTCCAGTTTGTGAATTCCATATGCAACTAACTTCTGATGAGATTATCATCTGGAAGTCAACAGTTCCCAAACTGCACCAAATAAAAAATTGAGTGTGGAGAGCTTATTGTGTCACCCTTTTCTTCATTAAACTGAAGTAAAACCAAGCAAGTAAAATTGCTCATAGTGATCTGGAGTTACACTTCCTTTTAGGTGTGCAGTTTCCGTGTGATTCTATCTGTTTTTTTCAACCAAACAAAAGTCTATATAATTATGTATAAATTAGTAAGTTTTAAAATAAAAATATTTGTCATATCAAGAATTCCTGTAATAAAAATAGTTTTTACTCAAAATACTCAAGTTACTAAGATTATCACATGGTAATTTGCCAAATTTTTTTCTAAAAATTGTGTTTAATATACTATATTTCATATAAGGTGAGAATTAAATAGTGTCAACATTTCTTAAAAACAATTTTTTAATTATTTATTAACTTCTCCAATTTCATTGAATGATCCTGAAATAAATTGGCTTGTTTAAAATGAAAGGACATGCATTAATAATAAAACAATTAAATGTTATGTGTGGTGCACACTAAGAAACAGTTATGCCAACTGACAACAACACATGAAAAAGACTATGGTACCGAACACTCACGCTACTGAAAAGATTAGTACTGAACTTACTATCAAATATAATGATGTTTTAATGTGTGCAGATAAGGAATGGAACAAACAAATTGGAAGAACATGGGAGAAAGAAAAAATAATCTGTGAAAAGCTCATTTCTAAAAAAATGTTTCATTTTCGGGGGGTGGGGACGAGGACCAACTCATAAGATCAAATGACTGCAAAAAGCATACAGGCATAAGAAATTGTATCAAAATGTGTAATAAATAACAGAAAATCAAAAAGATCCAGAATGAATGGTTTGCATCTGTTTTTTACCGTTATCCCCTGAACACAAATTGGAGTTCATTCTTATATAGTAAAATGGGAAATTTACATTTTAAATGAATAATCATAAAAAGATATGTATGCAATGCTTATTTACAACAAGTGCTATGCTAAGATCCATTCTACACCTTGCTTTGATTTGTACAACATCCTGTAAGCAGATGTTAGCTAAATTTTTGATGGTGAGCTAGGAAGCTGGTGACTGGCAGCCAAAGGATTCATAGCTCTTTACAATCTATATGAGTGGAACTCCTATGCCAATTTGGGCGATGATTAATCTGCCTTTTACTGAAATTCCCTTTAAGTAGTTAACAAAAGATATATTTTTGATAGGCAGACAGACTGTAAGAGTCAGAGGAGTGGAATGCACCAGGAGAACAAGGCCTTCTAAACACATATGAGCTCACACACAGTAGGGCAGCAATCACAGGGTCAGCATGGTTTTGAAGCAGATGAGGCTTAAGCAGTGAGAGAAGTAAACACTTGATTTCATCTCTAACCCAGAAGCTATCTCTGATCAACAACCACTTGCAAATAGAAAACATAGTTTTTGTCAGTGTAGTCTCACAGGGTATACAAAACTCGTGTGTGTGTGTGTGTTCTTTTTTTTATTGTTGAAAGAAAAATTTACATTTATTCCCCTTGTTCCCGGCCCTCCCGCTCCCCCACTACCCCACCACCCTCCCCCTGCTTCCTTAAGATGGGGCAGGATACCCTGCCCTATGGGAAGCCCAAGGCCCTCCCCCCTTCATCTCCATCTAAGAAGATGTGCATCCATATAGAATAAGTTCCCAAAAAGGGCAGGCCCCATGGCTCAGCAGTAGATAGCCAACACAAGATTAACTCAATGATATTTTGAAGCTACTTTGTCTCATTATATTTTATCAGGCCATACTTTTTCAACTTTACAGGCCCTTTACATATATATTTTAGCTTCTAGTTTGAGTTTTTTATGGAATGTCTATGCATTAAAAACATGTAAGTCTCTACATTTATATGGGCTCCTCCTGATGCTTCTTTGGTCCTTATTCATATGTTTGCTTTTTTCATAATATTCCAATTTGTTTCATTTTGTTTTATATTATTTTATTATTATTTTTCAGATGCCTATTTATTTTCTAAGAAGAGAGAGAAAAGATATGGTTTCAGATGGTATGTGAGATGGAGAGGATCCCTGAGAAGTTTTGGTATGGGAAATGTTAATTAGAATATATTGTATGAAGAAAATCTATTTTTAATAAGAAATTCTTACATAAAACATTTTTCCTATTTCAGTCTTTTGAACTTTTCTGAGAGACTTAAGTTGCCTCGTATGTTATATTAAGAATGAAATTCACTGAAATGTGCATAGTCTCTTTATTTCAAGAGAAAAATTCCCTTTCAAATTAACAAAATACATCATATAGATGTATATATTGCTCAAAACTAAATTATATTCAAATTTATAAGACCAGTTTAAAATGAATAATAGTTTCATGTCAACTTATTATTTCAATTCAAGCAGAATTGTAATTCCAATATTTGCTTGATCTTATTTTCTCTCTCTCCAAACTATGGCTCCTCTGCTGATAGCCATAACTCAAAGTTTGAAATTCCCTGTGGAAGTTTGCACTTCCTCAAACATCACAGAATACAATCACCCCAACTTCTAAGAATATTTATAGTTTTCCTTTTTGCTTTACTTTGTTTTACTCAATTTTGTATTTATCTACCATCAACTTATAAAAACAAATGAAAATGCAGATCTGTAGAGAAGGCTTGGGTTCCTGAGAACAGCTGATGATAGAATCTTTCTTTCAAAATGCATTTTAAAATTCTTTAATTAGATATGACCCAAAACCAATGAATTGAAATAAACAAGATTATTTTTAAAGAAATTATACTTTGGGTGACATGTGGTCCACTGTAGGCTCTCCATTATTCACAACACAATATATCCTGAAAGACAATTCAAAGTGGCTAATGTTTTATTCATGCTTTAATTAATTGGTTGATTCATTTTAGAATATGTATTATTTCCTTTTATTTATCTTTTTTGTTGCTTTTTCTATGTTTATTTTTCAAATAAACTATATTTTCTCACTTTACATACGAATCGCAGTTCCCACTCCCTCCCCATTCTAGTTCCCCCCACCTTCCCCAGCATCCCACCCCTATCTACTCCTCAGTGGTAAGGCTTCCCATGGGAAGTCAACAAAGTCTAGCATGTTGATTTCAGGCAGGACCAAGGCTCTTCCCACTATGTCTAGGCTGAGCAAGGAATCCCTCCAAAGAGAATGGGTTCCAAAATGTCAGTACAAGCAGTAGGCATAAATCCTAGTCTCACTGCCAGTAGCCCCTCATTCATACAACTGTCACCCATATTCAGAGGGCTTGGTTTGGTCCTGTGCTGCTTCCTTCATTGTATGGCTAGAGTTGGTGAACTCTCATTAGCTCAGCTCACTGTTTCAGTGGGTGTCCCCATCATGGTCTTGACCTCTTTGCTTGTATTCTCACTCCTCCCATTCTTCAGCTGAACTGTGGGAGCTCAGCACAGTGCTTCATTGTAGATCTCTGTCTCTGCTTCCATCAGTTGCTCGATGAAGGTTCTATGGTGACATTTAAGATAGCCATCAATCTGACTATAGGGCATGCCCAGTTAGGGCACCCTCTACACTATTGCTTTGGGTTTTAGCTGGGGTCATCAGTGGAATCCTGGGAATTTCTCTAGTGCCAGGCTTCTTGCTAGCCCTATAATGGCTCCCACAATCAAGATATCTCTTACCTTGCTCTCCGTCTCTGTCCTTCCCCATCTCGAAAATTCCATTCCCTCAAATCTCCTCCTCTTTTCTATTTTATGTGTATGGAGATTTTGTCTACATGTCTGTCTGTGCACTATGTGCACGCAGTTTTGTAAAGGCCGGAAGAGGACATTTGGTGGGTTTGATGTTGTTGTTGTTGTTTTCCTGGAAGTGGAGTAACAGGTGGCTGTTAGCTGCCATCTGAGTTAAAATTGGGTTCTCTGCGAGAACAGCAAATGTTCTCTTAGCCACTGAGCCATGTCTCAAGCTCTGATAATTTTCAGAAATAATATATTAGGTATAAATGGATTTTTTGTGACACAGACATTCATTTACTCAGTATAATCATCAAATTTTCTAGTGATCACTGTATTGTCCACTAGAGTGAAATATTTCATTTTCAGATTCCAGAGATGTTGTAATTAGGGGAGAGGTGTGCGGGTTGTATGTTCCCCAGCCACAGCTGGTTGCCTGCACCCGAAATAACCACATGACAAACTGGATTCATTTAAATACTGCCTTGCCCATTATCTCTATCCTTTTCTCGGCTAGCCTTCACCTCATAAACTAACCCATTATAAAAGTCTGTATGTCACCACGAGGTGGGTGACTTACCGGACGGATCTACCGTACTTCCTTCTGCGGTGGGGGCCTCATGGCGCCTGGCCCACTTCCTTTCTTCTCCTCCCAGAACTTCCGTTCTGTCTACTCCGCCCACCTAAGGGCTAACCTATCTATACGCCAGGCAGCTCTTTATTCAACCAATAAGAGTAATACAAAATACAGAACACTCCCACATCACAGAGATAAGAAGAAACAGGCAGTATTTGTTTTCTAATGTTGATTGATTTCACTAAGGGTAATGACTTTACAATTAATTAGGGGAGGAGCTTCCATGCTGTTTTTCCATTTGTAGTTGTAAAAATTTACATTCTTTCCAACTGTATATGAGAATTTGTTTTTCTTCACATTTTCCCAGCATTTACTTTTAAAAAATAAATAATGACTTTTTATTTGCAAGATAATATCTTGTCTCAGGAGCTGATGTTTTTGTGATGTGCTATGTAGGTAACCCAAGCAACCTTGAACTCACTAAGCAGCTGAAACTGAGCTCAAATTCCTGATCCTCCCACGTCCTCTTGAAAAAGTGCTTCAATTATAGTCATAAACCACCTGGAATGCATGGCTTAACTTAGGTTCAATTTGTGTTTCTCTGACTGCTTAGAGAATTTGGTCATTATTTTTCACATGTTTGTTGCATGAAAGAAAAACTGTGAACCTATCATTGTTACAAAATGGATCAAGCAAGTACATTTTGTTTTTTACATCTTAAAACAGCATAAATACTGAAACTACTGAATTAACATTGTGTATTTGGAGATATTAAAGAGTACGCACTTCCTTATTTGTCATTAAAATGTTTTAAATGTCATAAAAATTATTTTTCTTATATTAAAATGGAAAGCATAATTCTAGCCAGAACATAAAAGTATATGGCATATATTGAAACTTGACAGATTAGTTACTCCGTAGTTAGATTGTACAAATAGGAGCTATGTCATCTATAATGAAATACAAGAATATACTAGTTAAGATATAATATAAATAGTTGAGATATACATAAAAATGTTGTATGACTAATTGGCTTAAAATACCAAGGCAGGATCAATTGCTCTCTATCTTGGTCAACTACATCATCTCCTTCCTTCAATTTTCCTTCCTGATAAAGAAGTTTAGTTTCTACTTGTTTGATTCAAATTTTCTTACAGCGTTCTAGCCGGCCAAATTAGAGACTTCTGACTTTGGTAAACACTCACCATTGGTGTTGGTAAAGCAAAACATAAAATGCGATCCAGAAATACATGCTTTGAAAAGACTTTGATAGAAGCAAGGGTTTTGTACACATACTGACCAATTAGACATAATTACACAGAGAACATAGACATAACAGAACTACACTTAAAACACTAATATTTACTTCTGTTCTGTTTTCTAATAAGAAGCTCTGTGTTTCCTGTACTTTAAAAGCTCAGAGCTATAATGACTGGTTTAAAAGCAACAGCCACGTGGTGTAAAGAAGTTGTAAAGCATCGCAGGAGGCACCATCAGTGGGAACAGCAAGATGAGCCTTATTAAAGGAACTCTGCCACCCCTTGCCCATAAAATTCAAGCTGTTTTTAAACATCACTGCTAATGCAGGTTGCCTTCCAGAACTGAAATTCTTTGCAAAATTGCACCATGAAAGTTCTTCCCCCGGGGGTGTCAATTAGTTTTGAAGAAATCTTACTGATTTTAAGCACACTCCCTCCCTTTTTTTCCAATAAGTGTATGTCACTCCATTAAAAGGAAATAATCAACTTATGTGCTTTAAAAATCAATTATTACATAAGTGTTTTGTCCTGCAGCTTGTTTTCTTCTCTATGAATTTCAATTTTACATTACTGACACATTTAATAACCCAGCCTTGTTATGATTCTTTTCTTATTAGCTGCTATAAGAATTGAATGATTGAGCCTCCAACATCTAAAGTAAAGTCTTGATGTGTGCTGCACTGACTCTCAGTTAACCCTGGGTAGCCTTCTGACTTCTGGGGCCACACTGTGAGTTTGATGTGTTACCAAAATGAAGCAATCGTAGCTGTCTGGCTTTACCTTGTTTGACTTTTTCAAATGAAACAAGCAAGCATGTCATTTCAGAACATTTTCATACAACCCATTAAAAGGAAATGGTGTTCTATCATTGCCTCAAATTATAATTTGAAATATTTTCCACTTATTAAAAAGAAGAATTTGTAATTTTTATATGTTATTCAGTTGAAGCGCAGGCGGTTTTCATTGCAGATGACATCAATTATAAGCAAAACGAATTCAACAGATGGGTGGAAATGGGATAAGCTGAATCATCAACTGGAAGAAAAACACGGAGGAGAAAGATAGTGGTTTTCAACAGACACTTATAGGTTTTCATGCAATATTTTATTTTACTAAGACAATTAAAACTACGGTATATTAACTGATACATAAAACATTAAATTTACATACATGGTCAGGGTATCATGATGATTTGGGCTTACAATAATCAAACTAGATTAAACTCATTAGTCTCTCCAAAGATTAATCATTTCCTGGATGAAAACATTCAACATAACTTCATGTAGCTTCTAAAAGTATACAATCTCTTCACTGTTTATAGGCCCATTATATAATAGAGAGTTTCACTTTCTG
>JAQHUG010000108.1:6169386-6193658 GCA_028555095.1 Dicrostonyx torquatus
CTATGTTTTGTGGTTATAGTTACCCTGAAGTCGGAGTTCTCCTTTTAGATCCTTTTGCAGGACTGGGTTTATGGTTAGATATTGTTTAAATCTGACTTTGTCATGAAACATTTTGTTCTATTTATGATGATTGACAGTTTTTTTCTGGCTATCATAGTCTGAGCTGACATCTGTTGACTCAGTTTACATGACATCAGTCCAGGATCTTCTCGGATTTTAGAGTCTCCATTGAAAAGTCGGGTGTGATTTTAGTAAGTCTGCTTTTATATGTTACTTGGTCATTTTCCCTTGCTGCTTTGATATTCTTTCTTTGTTCCAATCTATTTCATGTTCTGTAAGGTTCTTGTATGTTTATAGGCATATCCTTATTTAGAATGGAAAATTTTTCTTCTTTGAATTTGGTAAATATATCCTCTGTTCTTTCAAGCTGTTATTTTTTCTTCTATTCCTATTATTTTTATGTTTGGTCTTTTCATAGTTTACAAGATTTTCTGGATATTTTATATTCTGATTTTTTTTAGATTTAACATTTTTTGACTGAAAAAATCTCTTTATTGTGTCTTCAACACCTAAAATTATCTTTTACAGCTCTTGTATTTTGTTGGTGATTTGTGCCGTAGTTCCTATTCGCTTACCCAGATTTTACCCTTCCAGGATTTCATCTGTTTCTGTTTTTGTTATTGCTTCTATTTCCATTTTCAGGTCTTGGACAGTTTACTTCTCATGATTGTTTCTTTTTTTTCTTGATCAGATTTTCATTGTACCTTTCAATTATTTGTTTGACTTTTCCTTAATTTCTTTAAATGATTATTTTATATCCTCTTTAAGGACCTCTATCATCTTCATAAAGATATTTTAAGGTTATTTTCTCATACTTAAGTACTGTTGTATTTTTCAGGTATTTTTCTTGTAGTAAAGCTACAACAGCATGGGCTGCAGTGATGCTGTACTGTTTTCTCTGTTACTGATTGTGTTCTTACACTGGCATTTAGGCATCTGGATTTGGGATGATTTTAGGTCTATGTGTTGCATTTATTTTTGTTAGATGGGATTTTTTTCCTTGGTTTCTCTTCTGGCCTAATGTTCAAGGGTTCTGATGTCTTCAGATTCAGTAGTGTATCTCCTCTATGGTTTTTTTTTCCCTATGAGTTCCTAGATATTCCCAAGCCTCATGGTATGCAGCTCAGGGGAGAGACTGCAGACTTGCGTCTTTAGATCTGTTCTGATGTGTGGGGCCTCTAAGGACCATCCTGGATTCCAGTATAGCTGTCAGCACTGATGTCTGCAGATCTGACCAGTGCTCCAAAAACTCTGAACTCTTCTGTAGTTATAGGCCTGAATTTTGAGCCAGGAGTTGGTGTTTGGGGGCACCCTGAATGGGATATGCATTCTGGGGTTTTTGGTCTAGCTTTGATGGGGCTTTATAGTTGGTGGGAAGTCTTACCTAGGGTTCTTAGGACCAGCTTGAACTCCTATAAAGTTGTCAGGGTTGTGGGCCCTAGAATGGAGACCAGGGAAGAGGTGTGATCTGGGGTATTGGACACCTTTTATAGAGACACATCCTACCAACTATATAGAATATACTCAGTGCCAAAGTATTCTAAGGACCTCTCAGAACTTCAGTAGTTTAAGGATTGAACTTTTGGTACACTGACCTTTTGGTGATATTTAAAATCAAAATCAATGCATCCTGCCAATGAAACCCAAAAACTAATACTCAGTTCTCACTAAAAAATTGCTTTCAGTTTTTCTCCATCACTTCTTGATATCTGAGTGATTCCATCACAGCTAGAATCTCAAAGTCCAAATTATTTTGGGATTCACAAACTCCTAGCTGTGAACCATTTAAAATTGAAAAGGACATTTCATGTTTCCGGATAATGAAAGTACAATGTACATACTATCATTATTCCAGAACAAGGACATAGGGATATAGAAATGAAAGATGTAGCCGAAACAACAAATTGTCATCATGAAATAGCAATATTGTTTTAAGAATCAAAAAAAAAAGTGTTTGTTTGAGCCTATAAAGTACATAGCCTGGGATTATTGATTCTGTCCGTGAATGCCACATCACCATGAAAAACTTGTATACCCTAGAAGTTATTTGAGATATTATAACTAAAACATAAAAAAGTAGGTGGATTTCAGATGTTTGTAGACTATAAGAAACTATGGAAGTACATTACGGAAGGATTAAGTGTTTTCTTCTGTACATTGTTACCTTTAGAGTTGCTGAAGTCTAGGAATCTTTGAAGCTTGCTATATATTTGAGAAGCATTGTGTAGTGCTTGTAAGAGTGGATAGTAATTGAATATTGACAAAGTCTGAGCTAAAGCCAAGACATCAGTGACTACCAAATTACATGCATTTGCCACTAAAAAGGAGAAAAACAGTGGCTTAAGTGAAAAATAATAGAATTGTACACACTATATACTGTGTAAGTATGTATAGTCTGAGTTTCATATAATTAAAAATTTATATATATATATATATATATTTGTTATATATATAAAGTATTTATACATATGAAAAATGCCATTAACAGCTAAATATATTAAGATCATTTCCGATGTTATATTTGTTATACTGTGAGGCTAAAAAATGGTTTATTTTAAATCCCAATATGAGATTTTACTCTTCTCAGATTCTCCTTATCAATTTGCTAAGAATTCTTAAAATAGGTGTAACATAAATTATGGTCACTGCTAACATATTAATACATTTATTATCTTCTTATTGATCAACAGACTTTCACCAAT
This sequence comes from Dicrostonyx torquatus, assembly GCA_028555095.1. Classification (NCBI taxonomy): domain Eukaryota; kingdom Metazoa; phylum Chordata; class Mammalia; order Rodentia; family Cricetidae; genus Dicrostonyx; species Dicrostonyx torquatus. Next base: position 6,172,149 of record JAQHUG010000108.1, read on the forward strand.
TCAGAAATAAAAATAAAAATTATTTTGATGAATAATTACATTTTCTATCTATATTAGAAGAGAACATTTGTCTTTGTTTTCCAGCTTCTTTCTTCTAACAATTGCAATGATATATTATTGGAGTCCAATAATTAATGGACTTATATAATTAAATATGATTAATTAAAATTCCTTTTCAGAGAGTATATAGGTAAAATAAAACAAATAGATATGGCTTCCTCTCTGAGTCACGCCATCTCCATCTAACTCCTATCCATGTAAATAAATGAGAGTTTCAGCCCTTTTAATTCTTCTGAAGGATAAAAAGAATATCTATTTGATAGTATAATTTCTGAATATCTATGAACAGCATGAGACATATGAAAATTGTCTGAATTGTGGTTAGGGTCACCAGTTGCTGGATGAAGGCTCTTTGATGATAGTGGGGGTATTCACCAATTTGATTACAGGGGAAGGTCAGTTCAGGCACCTTCTCCTCCGCTGCCCAAGGACCTAGCTGGGGACATCCCTATGAACACCTGGGATCCCCTCTAGAGACAAGTCTCTTGCGAATCTTAAAATGACTCCCTTAATGTAGATATCTTCTTCCCTTCTCCAATATCCACCCTTCCTGTGGCTTTTTTTTAGACTGTTCTAGTCTATCATACCTATCCAAATATTCTCTTTTATATTACTTTTTATGTTTATTTAAATGATGTTTTGTGTGTTTATCATGTTTGCCTACAAATATATGTGAACATTATGTATATTTCTGTAGCCTGTGAAGGGCAGAAAAGAACATAAAACACCCTAGGACTGGAGTTAGAGAACACTGTGAAGGAAAAAATGTATGAATTATTTGTCTTGATACTCATATTGTAAAATTTTAATGGCAATTGTATTTTATTTAGGTAGAAGGACCTGTACATCAGGTACATTCAAGTCTCCCGAATCCAGCTCCTACTTGTTAAGACCACAAGGAACTCCCTGAGGTTCTGACATCTTTTTGTGTTTATTACAAACTTTCTCACTGAGTGTCTTTCCATATTTTTATTCACAAAACTCCTGTATCTTGTTGACCAAATAGAACCATTCCATACATATATGTCCTTTTGTTTCTGTATTTTAAACTGTTTTAGGTTTACGCTATCATGTGTATGAATTATTTGCCTGTACACAAATACACACACATACACACACATATATCATGTACATGTCTGTTCCTCACAATGGTCAGAAAAGAACTTTTGATAATTTGAGATATTAGCTATAGATGGTTGTGAATCATGAAACAGTAATTATATATTTTTTCTTGGTTATTTTTCCATTCTTTTTAAAATTATTTATTTACTTTATATACCAACCACAGCTCCCTCCTCCCACCCTACATCCTACTCCCCATTTCTTCCCAACCCCATCCACTCCTTCTGAAAGAGTAAATTCTCCCATAGGAAGTAAACAAAACCTGGCACATGAAGTTGAGGCAGGACGAAGCCCATAGCCCCTGTATCAAGGCTGAGCAAGGCATCCCACCATAGGGAATGGGCTGCAAAAAGTTAACTCATGCACCAGGGATAAATTCTGCCATCAGTGTCATGGGTCCTTCAAACAGACAGAGCTACACAACTGTGATCCTCATGCAGAGGGACTAGTTTGGTACCACACGGGCTCCTCAGCTGTCAGTCTGTGAATTCCAGGTAACCTAGACCCCCCAAAACAAACACAGCATGTATTTTCTCTTTAGTGGATATTAGTTGTAAAGCAAAAGATATCCAGAGTACAATCCAGAGCTCCAGAGATGCTAGGTAGCAAGAAATAAACTAAGAGCAACACATAGACCACCCTGGGGAGGGAAATTGAATGAGATCTCCTGGATAAACGGAAGGAATGGGAGGGTTGGTAGAAGGGAGGGAATGGGAGATGAGAACATGAGAGAATGAGATGGTCAAATTGGGGGAAAGAGAGTGGGAGAGTAATGAAAGAGATATTTTGATAAAAGAACCATCATGGGGTTAGAGAGAAACCTGATGCTAGGGAAATTTCCAGGAATTCACATTGATGATTCCAGCTAAGATTCCCAGCAGTAGTAGAGAGGGTAGCTGAACAGACCTTCCACTGTAATCAGATTGGTGAATACCCTGTCATCATAGAATCTTTATCCAGTAACCAATGGAAGCAGATGCAGAGATCCACAGCCAAGCACCAGGCCAAGAAGAGAGGAAGAAAGGATTAGATGAGGAAGGGGGTGTCAAGATCATGACTGGGAAATTCACAGAGACAGCTGACATGAGTTTTGTCATTCTCAATTGTTCCTGTGGGCGCTAGGAATACAACTCTGGCCTTCTACAATAGCAACATTTGGTTTTTCCCACTAAACCAACTCTTACCCCTTTATTTATTGACATCAAATTTTTAGGTATGTATGTAATTTGATGCTATCACAGCTTTTTGGAATTTTCTTTTCCTGGAGAACTTCTGTGCTTTGTTTCATAAATTTATTTCAACCTAAGTGTCTCAGCAAAGATTTCTTGCCCATACCTAAAAATATTTTGCCTCTCTTTCTTCAGTTTCTACCTATTTGTTACTGTTCATACATCGTATATTTTATACATATACTTTATTGTTCATACCTGCAAATTTACATTGTAATTTTCAAGAGAAAATATTTATTTTTTGAAATTTTTTTCTTCTCTCACAGTATGTATTTGTTATTATTTTAATTAAGAGCTTCCCTGCATGACTTGACTGACTGACAGGACTGTTTGTCACTTACTTTTGTCATGTGAGTAGTAATTATGTTTACTCTATTGTATGTCCTTGTACTAAAACAGAAGAAAAATTATTCATTGAAGACTGTACTGTGCTTGTAAGAACACTATAAAGTTAATTTGACAATGATAAATGATAACAACCTGTTACATTTTCAAGAAATATTTGATAGGATTTGATTTCATAATAGTATAGAATATAGGGGAAAAGAAATAAATCAAATATAGAAACAAAGAAAAGTCCTGCTGCTGCCTCTTTTATGAAGTTGGAAAGCAAAGCATATTGGCAAGAGATTTATGCTTTCTCATGTTATAAGGATTTCAGGGCACCTCAGCTCACCGGGGCAGTGACTCGCAATTTTACTCTTTCGTTTTTTCTTTATGTTAATGTTTCATTTATCACTGTCTTCTTTTCTATATTACTATCAAAATTTTCACAGTGTCTAAGGTAGATTTAAAAAAAACCCTCACCCTTTCTTTTTGGGTTAATGATTTAATGTCAATTGGATCCTCATCCTACTGAGACTGTGGGTAAACAATCTTCTGTAAATAAAATTAATCTGACATTTTCAAAGGCAGTGAGGTTCAGATAAGTATATCTACATTAAACATAAAAGTGCAGCACCAATAATGCTATGCTTTCTTCTTATTGACATTGATATATATGTTATAACCATATGGAGAGGCATTTTCTTATTATGATTATATTGACTTCTGAATGGTAGGATATTAGGGGGGCATCAATTAATAACACTAAAAGGTAAGTGGCTATAACCTAAATGTGAAAAACCTGAAATCCTTTAAATAAGACTTTATCTGAGCAATGATACTTAGAAAGAATATTGTATATATTTCATGCTTAAGCTATAATTACATTATGTATTAAATAAATGAAGATTCAGTGTTCAACACAAACTTACTAGATGATGGCTGTATGGTATTTTTATATGAAATGGGTGAGGAAAATGTTTCCATAAATAATGGTTATGGAATACTGTCATGTCCTGCATAACTCGGTCTAGAAATCTGTGTTGATGAGGCAATGAAAAAATGACAGACACACATACAAAAAAACTGTGATCATGTGGGCTGTGTTCACTCTAATGGATTGATACATACTAGTAAACCTAGAGACAGACTGCATTTTGTATGTGTAGCATGGGGTAGGCAGATACCCAGTCTTGATGGAAGCTCTCTGTAGGGGAACATCCTAGGTAACCTTCATATAAGATGGGGAAGATGTGGTTTCTACTAGTGTGTGCACACACTTCTTGATCATTCATAAGCTTTTCCTTTTAAAACAGAGGAAGGTATGCCAATGCCCTAAGCCTGATCAAAAGGATTTACTAAGGTTGAGTTTTTGGCAATGAAGTCCTTGATATAGCTGTGCTTCAATCAATAACACAGATCATTCATGATCTCATTTGATCTCCACAGAAGAAAATTTGATACAGGTTAGTGCAAAGTATAGTAACATCTAATTTGAAGATAATTGTGGAAAACCAGAAGGAATAAGTTGTCATATAGTTACGAAAAATGGTTAATACCAACATGAAGCAAACTTTTGAACCATAAAATTCCTTGAATTGCAGCCCAGTGCTACCTAGAAGTACAATATCTGGTTCGAACTAAAACTTTTATCGTCCAAGCAATTAATTTCACCAACATACAATAATACTCATTTGAAAATATACTTCAGTTGTGTTCTAGTTTCTCATACTACTATTTCATTTATTTTCAATAAAGTATGCACATCAGTATAGGTATCTAAAATTACAAATGAGGTCTCTTCCCTAACAAAACTTCCCAAGAATACTTAAAAAAATACGTCTACACCAAAATACAGCATTGTTGTAAAACAATTATCTAGTTCCTTTATGTGTTAAGTATTCTTGAATTATATCAGTATTTAAAGTAAGTTATTGTTAACCTGACATTTTTTCAAAAATAATTTAAGATTATTTCTCTGTAAATCACAGTGTTGCTTTAATTTTGAGTTTTGCCAATTCAGCTAAAATTGATCATTCTGTATAGTTAGGTGTGTCTAGAGAAACATTTCTTTGAAGTCAGAATCTTTAAGGACTTCTGAGAAATTATTTAAATAAGCATATGATATTAAGCACAAAGGATCTACAATATTGTTTTAATATATGTTCTAGTTATTATGGTAAGATAAATTGACAAAATCAGTTTAAGCTTTCATTTAGCTCACCCTCCCTGGTTCTAGTCCATCATATCAAGGGAGTCACAGGGGCAGGATATGAAGAAAGAGGCACACTGCATCCATAGGAAAGAAACAGAGAGCATCCTATGAATAAATGCTAGTTAGTACTCAATACCATATTCATACCTCAAGTCTTGTCCACAAGGACAATGAGTCTTCCCAAATCAATTAACATAGTCAAGATAATTTCTCATAGACATGCACTGAAGCCTGTCTCCTAATTGGTTCTAGATTTTCTAAAATTGACAATTAGCACCAACCACACACATATTTATACAATACTTTATTGGGTATAAATTAAACTGGGCATATTTCAGGTGACTGAATTAAAAGCCTTCAATTTCTTACTAGAAGGTAAGACATGTGTGATCAATCACTATTCAGAATTTAGTGCTGAAGATGTTCACTGTATGAACACTAATGCCCAGCAGTGGTATCTNTTCTAGTCCATCATATCAAGGGAGTCACAGGGGCAGGATATGAAGAAAGAGGCACACTGCATCCATAGGAAAGAAACAGAGAGCATCCTATGAATAAATGCTAGTTAGTACTCAATACCATATTCATACCTCAAGTCTTGTCCACAAGGACAATGAGTCTTCCCAAATCAATTAACATAGTCAAGATAATTTCTCATAGACATGCACTGAAGCCTGTCTCCTAATTGGTTCTAGATTTTCTAAAATTGACAATTAGCACCAACCACACACATATTTATACAATACTTTATTGGGTATAAATTAAACTGGGCATATTTCAGGTGACTGAATTAAAAGCCTTCAATTTCTTACTAGAAGGTAAGACATGTGTGATCAATCACTATTCAGAATTTAGTGCTGAAGATGTTCACTGTATGAACACTAATGCCCAGCAGTGGTATCTTGGTATCTTTTATCAATCAGTCATTCATTTACATTCAAATAATTTTGAAAAAAAAAAAGACTTTTGGTGCACACACACACACACACAAAGAGAGACAGAGACAGAGACAGAGAGACAGAGGGGTGGGGAGAGTGTTAAAAATTAAAAATTAAGTCTAAAAGCACAAAGTCAGGTGATGGGCTGGCAATATGGTGTATTATGTTAAAGGCACTTACCATCGAGTCCGATAACCCAAGTTAAACCCAGCTACCTACATGGAAATAGAGAACTAATTCAGGCAACATATCTTCAGACATCCATATATATGCCTTGATATATGTTTGTGTATATAGGTGTGCTATGCCTTTTCAATATGAATAAAAATTTAATTAAGCTGGGCTGGAAAGATGGAGCCGTTAAAGGCTAGGCTCACAACAAAAAATTAAGTATGCATATTAATCAAGCAGGCAATCAAAGGATTTTTTAAGGACATAGTTTAGTTATCATAGTAATTATCAAGGAAATATGAAGATTAGATTCTCCTATTGCTCATGTCAAATGCCTTTGCTAGAGATATAGATATGGCTCAGTCAGATCACATGCATTATTATAGCTGCTGACAGCCTCCCAATGCATGGTACATAGATATACATGCAAGAAAAAGCTCAAATGTATAAAATAAAAGTAAATACACCCTTTAAATGAGTAATACAGTGGAATGTGGTTAAGCAGGAGTTCCATTTCTATCCCTGGCCTCCACTCTCATGTTCACAGTCATCTGCTTGAACATGTTCACTAATATGAAACCACACACATACACATTAAAGAAACAAACAAAAAACACAAATTATAGTGATTCTACTAGTCAAGATGTATTTATTACATTTCAAATAAAGAAATATATAAATATTGTATTATGTATAGCTTATATGTCAATTTTCATTTTTAAAATTTTATTTTGGAGCGAAGAGGGGCAGGATTTATTCATCTAAAACACACATCCAAGACAAAATCTCCACTTGGTTCACAAAGAATCCCAATATCATAATTTCTATATAATTTCTATTTTTAATCTTTGCTTTTGTGAAGTCCACTTTTTACTGCCTTTCTTTTAAGCTGCTTCATTTGATCAATGTAGTGAGGGGGGAAAAAGCAACTTTCAGGTAACATTTTCCTTAGGGAAAGGTTCCAGCAGAAAACTTGATTATATAGACTGAGAAAAAGAGACTTATGTGAAAGCCATATGTGATTTAAAAGGAACTAAAATTTTTGCTGAGTCCTTAGGGAATTACTGCCTTTCTCTTTTTCAAATAAGGGTACCCACATAAAAATATTCCTTTTTTGGTTTTACTTGATAATTGAGAAAATATTAGTTTCAGTGGCCACTAACACCACCAAAATTAAAATTTGCACTTAGGTTTATTTGTTTCTCTGAATCATATAATCTATAAACAAAGTTTAGTGAAAAATAATTTCAATGGAATGGAGAATCACAGTTTATTGATTCCTCTCCTTTAATTGAAAACAAGTTATTCTCTCATACAACCCTTCCCAACCACAGTCTCCCATACCTCTATTCCTCCAAGGTTCCTCAACATCCTCTCTACCCCAGATCCACCCCTGCTCTGTTTTCTCTTCAAGAAAGAGCCAGTCTCCACTCAAAGAGACAATAGCAAAACAGGAAAAAAGAAGATTGGAAAAGACTATGCAAAAACCCTCATATTGAAGCTGGAAAGTGCAATACCATAGGAGGAAAAGAGTTCCAGGAGTAGGCAAAAGAGTCAGAGACACACTTGATTCCACGGTTAAGAGCAGAATCTCTGTGCTACTGGTCGTATATTTAGGAAGTGGTCTCCTGCGCCTACACATTCAAGGCTACTTCCCACTTTCTCTTCCATGAGGGCCAGTGTGTCTGAATTTATGTTGAAGTTTTTGATCCATTTGGACATAAGTTTTGTGCATGGGGATAGATATGTATCTATTTGCATTCTTCTACATGTTGGCATCCAGGTATGACAGCAGAATTTGTTGAATAAGTTTTCATTTTTCCTTTGTATAATTTTAGCTTCTTTGTCAAAAACTAGATGTTCATAGGTGTGTGGACTAATATCACTGTCTTTGATTCAATTCCACTGGTCCAATGTCTGTTTTTATGCCAATACCAAACTGCTTTCATTATTGTATTTCTATACTAGAGCTTGATGTCAAGGATGGTGATGCCTCCATAAGTCCCTTTATTGTAAAGAATTGTTTTGACTATTCTGGGTTTTTTGTTTTTTGTTTTTTTAAAAGTATGAGATATTATTCTTTCAAGATATGTAAAGAATTGTGCAGGAATTTTGATTGGTATTGCACTGAATCTCTGGATATGTTTTGGTAAGATTGCCTTTTTACTTTTTTACTATCTATCGAAGAGCATGGGAGATCTTTCCATCTTTTGATAGCTTCTGCGATTTCTTTCTTCAAAGATTTAAAGTTCTTTTCATACAGGTCTTTCACTTCTTTAGTTAGTGTTACCCCAACATATTTTTTGTCATTTGTGGATATTGTAAATGGTGATGTTTCTCTGACTTCTTTCTCAGCCCCTTTGATTTCTACAATTTTTTCCATCGCATCGTTTCTTCTGTAGAATTCTATGAGATCCAAGGGGGAAGAACTCAATGGAGGCCTCCAATTTAGACTATCTCTATACATAATGTCTGACTATGGGTCTCTACACCTGCTTCCATCTACTCCTTGAAGAATCATTTCTGGTGGTAGCTGAAAAAAGCTCTGATCTATGGGATCAGCAAAATATCATTAGGAATCATTTCATATCATTTTTTTTGTCAGTATTGAATTTGGTCTATCTTACGTATCTGGGCCATCCAGATTCCATTTCCTCTCATGGTGTGGCTTTGACATTAAACCAAGCATTGGTCAGTCATACGCACAAGTCTTATCCACTATTGCTCCAGCACTTCTTAAAAGCAGGAAAGGTTGTAGGTAGAGGGTTTTGTGGCTGGATTGGTGTCCAGAGTTCTCTTTCTGTAGTCTTCTGAGTACTTTTTTTGCACCAATGAGACTAGAATGTAGCTTCTTTGTGATTGAGCATCAATTTAGTAAGTCATTTATAGTAGAAGTGGCCGGCATTACATGTGCATACTTATTTAACTAAAAAAACCTGAAGATTGATGAGAAAATTATGTGACAGAAATAATTTGATATAATAGGTAAAATGTAAATCTTATGAATATTAGATTTTAATGAAATATAATTCCATCATAGAAATTAGGAAACAACCTTCCTCAAGACCCAGCAATACCACTTTTGTCTATATACCCAAAGGATGTTCAATTGCATCACAAGGACATATGCTCAACTCTGTTCATAGCAGCATTGTTTGCATTTGATAGCATATGTTTGCATTAATGAGTATTTCTGGGTATGTTAGGAGTAGTAATATAAATTCTGTGGAACACTCTTAAATCTTTGTAGATAATCCCCATTCATATGTTTTCTGCTATTGACTATATAAAGAACAAAGCCCTGCAATGTCACTTTTGGATATATACCCAAAGGATGCTCAATCGTACCACAAAGACATGTGTTCAACTATGTTTATTGTTTGTCATTGCTGGTAGCTGGAAACAATCTAAATGTCCCTCGACCAAAGAACGAATAAGGAAAATTTGGTACATTTACACAATGGAGTAGTACACAGCAGAAAAAATAATGACATCTTGAAATCCACAGTAAAATGGATGGATATAGAAAACATCATATTGAGTGAGGTAACCCAGACCCAGAAAGACAAATATCATATATACTCACTAATAGGTGGCTTTTAGACATAAAGTAAAGAAAACCAATCTATAATTCACAATCCCAGAAAACACCTACATCAATGAGGACCCTAAGTGAGACATACATAGATCTAATCTGCATGGTAAGTAGAAAAAGGTAAGATATCCTGAGTAAATTGGAAGCATGGGGACCTTGGGAAAGGATTGAAGCTGAGGGGAGGGGAAGAGAGAAAAGCAGAGAAAAAAGTGTAGCTGAATAAAATCAATAAAAATATTTTTCTTAAAAAATTGTGTATACTGGAAAGGAAATCAAATGAAATCGCATGCACAACCCAGTTTCTCCTTGAACTTTACTCAATAATCACATAACCCTCCAAATACAAAGTCTTTTATTTTTCATCACCATCACCTCCATGAGGTGTCAGATATCCTGACACTTGTGTTATGGACAGGTGTAAATAGCCATGTAGGTGCTGGGAATGTAATCCAGGTTTTCTGAAAGAGCATTCAGTGTTCTTAACCACTGAGTCAAGTTTGTTTCTTTACTTGTTTGTATGTTGTATATTTTTTTGCGGAGGGGGGAGTTCAGAGTTTCTCTATGTAACAGCTCTGACTGGTCTGGAACTCACTGTAGACCAGGCAGTCCTTCAACTCACAGAGATCTGCTTGGCTCTGTCTCTTGAGTGCTGAATTAAAGGCCCATGACAACAAGCCAGGTATTTAGTTGACACCTGAGGTTTTAGTTTAGCTGTGATTCCCTACGCCCTAAATGCAATTCCCTATATGTCATTTAATGTTTTATGTTCTTCTGTATTTTTATTTTTACTTATATATCTAATTAATCTCTAATAAACATCACATAATGCTGACCATGTCTACTGCTTGTATTAGTCTTATCAGCTCTTATCATCACAGCAAAGAAAACAGTAAGCCTCACTGCACATATATCCTGGAGAGTTATATCCATTGCATTGAAAATATAAATTAATACATGGCTATTGTCTAGAATGTTCAATTATTTAACTAAAAGAACCCATATACAGTGAAGTGTTTCACCTCAAGTTATATTTTTTAAAAGTGCACTAAACATCTTCTCTGAGAACAAGTTACTTCAAGTTCAAAAATAGAACATTCTACATTTATTTGGTGCAAAGATTCAGAAATATTTTGCAATCACCATCTAAGTAACTAACATATTCAGGAGTACAGAAGATTCTTTGTAAGAAATTAGGATACAGTTAGTCCTGCCATGTATTCTCTATGCCACCCATTATTTGTACAAACCATACACATTTTGAAACAGCTAAGATTCCAGAGAATTTGGCTGTAGAAGTAACTTAGTGGCAAGGGCTTGGCTACCTTGCCAAGACCCTCACATAGATCACCACACTTGGAAAATGGAGACAAGGTAGGAAGATAGGACAGAGATATATGAAGAGAATGAAAAGGATAAATAGAAGCAGCTTTAACTTGATATAATGGTACCTACCTCTAATCCCAGCATCCTGAATGATGAAGCAGGGCTGTACACTTATAACCAGCTCAACTCAGATTTATATATATATATATATATATATATATATATATATATATATATATATATATATATATCTGAGAAACAAAACTATGAACTTTACAGACAAAATCAATACCAAGGAGGAAATAATAAAAATAATTATTAATAATAACAACATTTTACAAAGACAATCCTCACTGAACACAGAAGATTAGCCATTCAAGAAATTTGGTTTACTTTTGTTTGTTTTGCATATATCTATGTGATTTTATGTTCACCATTTTGTGCAGATACTCTCTCAGGGTATAGGCCTGAGCAGTCTTTAGTCATTAGTCATTAGTTGATCACTCCCACAATTTCTGTGCTGTCTTTCTTTACCTGAGTCATGTAGGCAGGAAAAATTGTAGTTTGAAGGTTTTGTGGTGGATTTTGTGTCCCAATTCATCTACTGGAATTAATGCCTGGTTACAGGGGAGGGCTGGTTGAAACTAGATATCCCCCATTGCTTGGAGCCTTGATTATGGTTGCCCTCATAGATTCCTGGGAGTTTACATTGCTCTAGTTTTCTAGCTCATCCAAGAGATGCCCCCAGAGATTCCAGTTGAAGGTGGGATAGCAGAGACTTAGAATAGAACCTAACATAAATGGCAAACAATCATGAACTCTAGACCAACAGCTGTGGAGCCTTGATCGTAATGAACTAGGCTATCCTTATGTGGTGAAGCTTGGATTACCTGAGAGGTTCCTGGCAGTAGGACCAGGATCTTTCCCTGGTTCATGTTCTAACTTGTTGAAGCCCAATACTTATGGTGGGGTGCCATGCTGAGCTTTAATGCAGGGTGGAGGGGCTTGGCCCTGCCCCATCTTAAAATGCCAGACTTTTTTGACTCCCCATGGGAACTCTAACCATTGGAAGGAGTGGATGAAAGGTGGGCTGGGAGGGAGGCAAGAGGGAGAGGGAAAACTGTGATTAGAATGTAAAATGAAATTAAAACATAAAAATTTTAAACGTCAATAAAATGATTCCTAATGATTTCCTGCTATTCTCATAGAGTACAGATTGGTGCCTAGCCCAGCTGTCATCAGAACGACTTCACCCAGAAACTGATGGGAACAGATATAGAGACATACCGCCAAACATTAGGCGCAGCTCAGAGAATCCAGGTGAAGAAGAAGGAATTATTTTATAAGCTAGAGAAGTCAAGGACACCACAAGAAAACCCACAGAACAAACTAACCTGTGCTCATAGGGTCTCACAGAGACTGAACCAAAAACCAGGCAGCCTGCATGGAACTGACCTAGGTCCTCCGCATATATGTTACAATTATGTAATGTGGTATTTCGTGAGACTCCTAACAGTGAGAACAGGGCATATCTTTGACCTTTATGTCTGCATTGGGGCCCATTCCTCTTACTGGATTGCCTCATCCAACCTTAATAGAAGAGGAACCTACTCTCACTGCTACTGGATATACCTTGGCTGGCTGATATTTATGGGAGGCCTACCTGTTTCTAAAGAGAAACAGTAGAGAAGGAATTGGTGGGGGAGGGGTAGAAGGGTCATGGGGGATGTGAGTCATAAAGTGGGGAGGGGAAATGTTGTTTGGGATATAAAAACAAAACAAAAATAAACTACAAAAAAATGACAAAAATGTAAATAAAACTATCTGGGCTAAAATGTCTACTTTCCACATTAATGAACACTAACCCTTTAATACCATAAACCCAACTCACACATGACCATTTATGAATTGTCTTGATCACAGTTTCTTATAACAACAATGGAAAAGTAACTAAGACAGAAGTTGGTGCAGGCAAGACTGTATTGCTGTAATGGGTCTGACTCTGGCCATAGAGTTTGTTGGAAGAATATGGAGGATTTTAGAACGTTGTAGTGGGAAAGCAATTGAGCACTGTAAGAGGGGTTTACTGGGACATTCTTGTAGTAGTTTGGAAGATAAAATGGCTGAGAGCAATATGGACTGTGGAGGCCCCACTCAAAGAGTTTCAGAAGGAAACAATATTAGCAAATAGGCTAGAAACTTTTTGTAATGCTCTGGCACATAATATTGCTATTTTTGCCAGTGTCCTAAGAATCTTCCTGAAGCTAAATTGAAAAGTTCAGAACTCATTAATATGGTGAAAGAGATTAAAAGACACTCTAATATTGATTCTTCAATGTGGTTATTAGTAATCATTTTTTGACATGTCTACAATGAAAAAACCATGTGGGACAAAAGATTTCACAAAATGTACATTTTGAGGAGAAAATTAGCACCAGAAAATTGAATGTTAGAGCCAAGGCTGTACTAAGATGAAAAGATCAAAATAAATCCTGGAATAAAGGAAGTCCTGCTCTCAGGAAAACACCCACCAAGCTAAACTTCTAACTCATAAAAAGGAAAGGCCTGAGGAATTATCTGCTCCTGAAAAGTAGCAACAAATAAAAGCTGATATGAACATGTTTCAAGGTTGCCTGAAGTTATTAGTCACCCATGTTATGGCTTTACAGTCATAAATGATACATGAATAAAGGACTTCTGAAATCTTCTATGTGGGTATGAGGCACATCTAAGAAAAGAGATCCTGAGAAGCCTTTACATAAAGCTATGAAAGGTACTAGAAATGCCAAAGCCATGAACATCTCCAATAAGAGCTGTGTACAAGAAGTAGAACCGTCCTTTGAGAGAGAAGAATGTTGCAGAAAACCAAGAAAGGCAGACCATCAAAGCCCTTTCATATTAGAAATGGAATGAAAGAATTTGGAGTTGGCCATGCTGGTTTTGGGCTTGCTTAGATCCAGTGTTTTCTTATTATATCCCATCACTTCTGTTTGGAATGCTATGTTCTGTGTCATTTTATGTTGAGATCCAGTAATTTTGTTTTTTGTTTTTACATGGGGTTAAAATGAGAGATTGCTTTGAGTCTCAGGAGAGAGCTTATACTTTAAACTTTAGAGTTTTAAATCTTGTTAAGGTTATAAAGGAATATGGTGATATTTGAAGTTGGATAAAATAAATTTTGAATTATGACATCCCCACAAACTTATGGGAACCAGGGAGTGAAAGGTGGTGGTTTGAATGAGATTAGCTCCATAAGAAAATTTATTTGAATATTTGGTCTCCAGATGGTGGAACTGCTTGAGAAGGAGCTCTTGCCTTGTTGAAAAAGGTGTGTCATTGAGGATGGACTCCTAGGTTTCAGAAGACTCATTGTAACATTCTCAGTTTCTCTCCCTCCCTATTTACAGATCATTTCTTGCTCTCAACTGTTCTTGTCAACAGCCTGTCTTTTGCCATCATGGACACTAACCCTCTGAAACCATAAGCCTAAATCAAATACTTCATTTTATATTTTAGTTTCCTAAGTTTTGGTGTCATAAACAGCATCAGAAAAAAAAATCTCATTAAGATATGGTATTTGTGTTATAGGTAGTCATAAGACCCAGATACAGATCTTGAAAACCAATCATAGGTCTTCTGCATGGTCATTAGACTCTCCTAACTACTGAGAAATCTCTCTTGTCCTGTAATTTAGCTTTCTAATTTTTAATTTTTTAATAAAATCAGTTCTGTAATGATCTTAGGAGCTGGGAACAGTACACATCAAATGCCACATATTGGCCATAGCCTAGTGACACATTGATATCTATGAAACATTTTAGGTGAACCAAGTGAAACTGTTTTAAAATATTTTTTTTGTTTTTGTTTTTGTTTTTGTTTTGTGTTTTTTTTTTTGAGACAGGGTTTCTCTGTGGCTTTGGAGCCTGTCCTGGTACTAGCTCTTGTAGACCAGGTTGGTCTCGAACTCACAAAGATCCGCCTGCCTCTGCCTCCTGAGTGCTGGGATTAAAGGCATGTGCCACCACGGCCCTGCTTAAAATATTTTTTATTTGAACAAAAGCGTAATTTTCTGCTTTACTTACCACCACTTTTCAAAACACCTTGTATGGGACAAAGTGTTCTCCAACACATCAGGTCTTAAGAAATCAGCATTCTGAAGTAAAGGCTTCATGTTGCTGAAACAGCTCATCAATAAAGAGGCCAATAAAAGTCAGTTTTAAGCAAGTTCATGTGGTGGATCAAATTACTGTCCTTAGGAAATAAGAAGCATAAGCTATGTGAAGGGATGTGGCTCAGCAACTCTAGGAAAGTGAAGAAATGATGGTGATCCTTGGAAAATGATGCTCAATGGTGCTCCAAGTTTTTGGTTTTTTTTATGTTTTTGTTTTAATGTATTTTTAATTAGACTGTCTGAACTGAATACATGAGTTTATATGTTTGTAACACAGAGGTAGCCAGAAGATATCGTGGATGATATACTGTTGATGTAATAATTTGCCTCTAATAAAATGAAATATGTATGGATTGGATGTTAGAAAATATAATAAGTTGCTTGCTAATTTAATATGAAAAATGTTATTCATGCATATATTATATAACAGAATGCACAGATGTACTGTTCAGTCTAACTGAACTTTCTTCATAAGAAAAATATCAATAATACTGATGATACAAATAATCTAAGACAGTAATTAAATAATTAGTAATGCCATAATTAAATCTCAAGAAAAAAATCATGCATTAGATAAATCCATCCCTTCCAGACTGTTACTGGGATAACAGAACTCTTCTGAATAAAATGTAAAATTACATATATATGGTTGTAAAATATCATAATGTTTAAACATAATTGATGATGAAATATCTCCAGCACATTTTACAAATATCCCAAAGTATATTCATATATTGTTGCAATGAATAAATACTTAAACTGAAGATAAACATTATCAAAATAGTTGCTTTCTTAATATTTTGATAAATAGAATATCTTTTACTACAACCAGAGCTATTCTGTAAAACACTAGAAACTCATTGGTGTTCAATTGTTTGATAAGATGTTTCTTTCCCAATAACCAGGAAGTTGGTGACATAAGTTAACTTTTAATTCCTTTGGCTTTAGCTTTTAGAACTTTTTTAAATGGAGATAGGTTTACTTTGTATGTTATGCTCTCAATAAAATGCTTAAGTTTTGAGCCTATGAGACATGTTATGTGCAGACCTGACTTCTTCTCTAAGAATTCCTTGAGGCTAAAAGAGGTGATATTGGGAGTGCGTTTTCAAATAGTCTGTGAAAGAAAAGAAAATCAAGAAAAGGAGAAGTAAAGCAATTCTTTATTTTTTTCCAAATATATTAGACTCGATAATTTTGTTAGCATCAACAAAACTTTACCATATATCATCCAAACAAGGACATAATAGGAATCAAAGAGAGTGATACTAATAATTACACAAGTACAACAAGTATAAACTGCAATTTTCCTGGGCAGACTGGATCCTGTAATCAACCTAGAAATTGGGATTAAACTGCAAGTACATGCAGAAATCATACTGTTCCCACACATATGCGGAAAAGGTAAAAGTGTACTATTCTCTTGAATTGATTTATTATGGCCACACTGGCTTTCTTGTCATTCGGGTCCCAATGCTAATGTCAACTCCCTATGTGTCAACTTCTGAGCTCTCATCAACCCACAGCCATTTCTGTTTCTGACCTATTTTTATTTTCATATTTGAAATGTTGACTACTGGGTACTGTCTCTCTTTATCTTCAGTCCCTTCCACACTTTCCCCCAATACAGTGTACATATCTAAATCCCAGGAACTAAATTATAAAAAAGAAAAAAATTACAATGCCTAGGACAAAGAAGGCATGCAACAATTTTTCCTAAATGAATAAATTGAGAGAGTTTGTTTTTGGTTCTTCTTTACAATACCAAAAACAAATTAAAATGACTCTCCAAAGAATATTATGGCTCTGTATAGTTTTAAGGTGTCGGACTAAATGATCTATGCAGCTTCCTCCACTGCTAAATATTCCATACCCACTGGTCCCCCCTTTTTTCTTGCTAATATTTTATCATCTTCATCTGGCAAATAAGAACATTTAATGATCAAGGGGTAGGGCAACTGCATATTCACAGTGGATGGATGCTAGAGTTGATCATTTTTCCAGTAATCATTCCCTGGTATGTGTTTGCACCTACAGAATTTGGTTGATACAGAGGTAGCCAGAAGATATCATGGATGATATACTGTTGATGTAATAATTTGCCTCTAATAAAATGATCTCAAGATTACTAAACCATAAATGGTGTGTGCTCAAACCATCCATCTGCGATTTACATATTAATGAGAAGTGAGTTAATTCTGACCAATTTCACTTACAAACTCCAAAGAAATTACATAGGAAAACCTATGCAAATATACCAAGAAGTCATTCAGCATATTTTCTTTTAAAAAAACTCTCACCCTAAAACCTGTGTTGAAAGTGACCTACTGATCAAGATCGATTCCATCCAGATGTTGGGGGTTGAAATATAGTACTACTAAATTTATTTTGGAGGCCAGGGATCCAAGGCATCAAAAAAA
Source organism: Dicrostonyx torquatus (assembly GCA_028555095.1). Taxonomy (NCBI): domain Eukaryota; kingdom Metazoa; phylum Chordata; class Mammalia; order Rodentia; family Cricetidae; genus Dicrostonyx; species Dicrostonyx torquatus. Next base: position 6,189,714 of record JAQHUG010000108.1, read on the forward strand.
TTGTTCAACACCAAACAAAACCAGAAAATCCTGAGTAAACAAACATTTTCAGTTCTTTTGATTTTAATCTCTCTCAGGTCTGTGCTAAATTATGACTGACAAGTCTGGGATATATTCTCCCAGATAAGGAAAAAACCCATCCTTTCATGACAAATGGCATAAAAAAGAGAACAGCATAAAAGTCTCTAATAGACATACACATTTTAGGATGAGTGCTTCATCTGCTTCATTGTGCTGTCATATCTGCTGAAAGATTGAGGCTTTTTTTTATGGATGACAAAAGTTCCAGAAAAAGAAGAAAACATTTGCAATCAGCTCATTTTGAAAGAGGAATCATTACCCTGTAAATTTCACACAAACTCTAACATATTCAAATATAACCTGGCTACTAACTATTTCAATGATTCAGCATTTGTTCAGAGCTCATATTTTTATTAGATTGTGTACAAATCCAACTTAGAGATATTAGTTAGTCTAGGAAAAGACTGATGAATTAAGAAACTTATTCACCTGACCCCAGTTCTAGTGACTTCTAAAAATCATAAGAAAAGTTCAATGGTATGTACCAGGTACCAGAACACTCTAAGATTTACAAATTAAATACATAATCATGGTGTCTCTGTCTGCAGTGCCATGAACACCACAAACATCTGAAAATCTTTCATTATAAAGTACAATTGAAAGATTCCATGACCTTAACAGCAGAAAACATTAAATCAGATTTTTAAAGAACAAATAATTTAAGGCTAAAATATTTGGTATTCATAATCAATGCCAGCAGCCTCCCTATACTAATAAAGTAAACATGCACAAGAAATACAAATTTGAACAAAACATCACAATTTTTATTAGATATATATGTTTGTATGGGTATGTTATCTGTTTGTGCATGTGTGAGTGTGTGTTTGTATGTGTGTATGTATACTTGTATATAATTTAGTGCCCTGAAAGCTAACACTCATGTTTGGCTTAATACATATATTAGAAATTATGGGGAGAATATCTCCACTTCAAATATATATTTATATATATATATATATTCAGAATATTCAATATAAATATGTCATATATAAATCATGCCATAAAACTAAATGCAAAATTGGCACATTATTGCATGCTTGATGTGATAATACATGCCCACTAATAACTTCCTTATGATGACCTCCCTTCATACTCATGTTCTGCATAGTAATAACACTGGAATGAAGAGTTCTCAAATATACTTGCTAGACTGGGATAGACCTCTCAGATTTCCTAGGGAGGATTATTTTGTAAGCCAAATATTGGACTAATACTAAATCAAAACATTAAATAATTCCTAAAGAGGTGTTTGCTATGTGAAACGGTCAGAGTTCATTTTTCTTAGTTTGGCTGGAAGATTCCCTTCCATCCTGGCAGGTCCTCCAGCCATCTTTTGAAGCTTTGGTGGCAAATCTGCCACAGACTGACTCATGGGATCAGACAACATCTTGGTGGTTTTTGATACCAGTTTTTCTTCAGAGTTGCCAGGAACCGAACTTATTCGTTGGAGTTTCATGGGCAAATCACCCAAACTATAGGCTTTTTCTGAAGTTGTAGAACTCATCCTCAGGAGTTTTTTGGGAAAGTCTTCTCTCCCAGTAATTTTCTGCAACTTTGATGGAAGTTTTGTGCTAATGTCATCTAGTCCGTCTAAGCACTCCACAGAGTTATGTCTTTCTTTGCTATTGGTTATGGCTGGTGCTATTAAAGGGGAGGACATGAGAAGCATTTCCTCCTGCTCTTTCACACTGTATGGAGGGGTGGGGACTTCAAATGTTGCATGAAATTGGGAGTAATCAACTTTAAAGAACCCTTCTTCTAAAGAAATTACAGGGAAAAAACGATGACCCCAAAGAACTTCATCTTCAGTGTATGATGTCCGAGCTTGACAAGTCATCCCTGCAAGCAGAAAGAAATCTTTTAATGAATTATGCAATGTAGATGCAAAAGAAAAAGCAGGAATCCATTCTGTTCAGAGATTCATATAAGTAAACCACACGGTATAAGATTTTAGAAATTTTACTCTATGTTAAATCTGAATATATTCTCCTCCCACAGGAACACACGAGGTGCTGGAAATGCTCAGATTACATGATTCATGGTTCATTATCCTCAAACCAAGTCTAAAACCATAGAATAACATTAGAATACTTATGTATAGGACAAAACTGAAGGAGAAATGATATAACCATATCCATCATTTAAGAAGCAATGTGATATGTCAAACATATCTTGCTTTGAATGCAAACTGTACCAGAATGTTAAAGAGAAAGAAGTTAGAAACTCAAAATCATTTTCTGTAGTGTAAAGTTGAGCACACCAAGAATTTCATGCTGATAGTAGAAATAAAAGTCACATAGAAACAACAAATAATGCAGTTAATATGTGTAGTTGGCTCTCAATAAATAAGAGTTTTATTTTCCTCATCAGTTAGTGACAACAAGCAAGAGGAGGTAGGAACACCAAAGATCTCTCCCAAAAATACTGATTAAATTAACAAATCCAGAAATTTCTATACTGGTTAATAGCAAGTCATTGTGGTAGTTCTACCTCTTTGGATCTACAAATGCTTGATAAATTTGGTTAATATTGTAGAAATGTTAATGGTAAAGTAATGTCTTTGAACCTCATAATATATTTCTTTCCATTTCTACTCTATAAAATTCTGGAAGTCATTCTGGATATAAGATTTAAAATCATGCCACATATATTTTGTTGCTTGAATATAATGTATCTCAAGGTACTTTGACATAACCAATTTTGTTTTCTTCAATATAATTTATTTACATTAAGTTATCATCTAGTCAATCAACCTCTGAATATTTGCCTTTGGAATAATGAAGTGAAAAGTTAAAATCACACATCAGAACTCAGCTTTATACAAATCACAGTATGATTTTCTGTGAAAAATAAAATGATTGGTTTCCTGAACTTTCCTTATCAAACTCCTCCAATTGGCTATTACAATGTAAAAGCATAGAACTAGTAATTCTCTCTTCAGGATTACGTGGTACCCAATGAAAAATGTCCATCTTCCTTCCTCCAATTATTCACATCACACAGGTGATTTCTGTTGCTTTAAAACACAGCAGAGAATGAATAAAGGAATTCTGTGCCCTTCTGCTGCCTGAAAAGCAATCACACACAGTACTTACAGAGAATTAGGATTAAAGTCTGTCATTTCAACTGAAGAAAAGTTAAACCCTTCACAGAACCCCTCTAAACTCTTGCCAAATGAACATTATCAGTCATACATTACATGGAGCTTCGTAGCCATCATCACAAGCCATCTTTCATAAGGGATTGAAACCTTCTAATGCAGAAAACAAATATCCATGTCATTATAGGCACTATGTTTGGTGCTCTGGTTCTGCTTCCTTATCCTCTGTACAGTCCTGTTAAGCAGATGTGCTCTGTCAAACAGAAAGATAAGTAACCTAGGGCTCAGAGCCATTTTGAGCTACAGGGAACCTGATTTACTAAGCTGCAGAGAAAAATGTCAGCATAGTTTTTGTTGTAAATGGGGGAAAGGTGTAGGTTGTGTTCCCAGCACCCAGCTCTCAGTCCCCAGCTGCCTGCCCGCTCAGCTGCTCGTTGTTTGCTTATGCCCGAAATAACAACATGATAATTATATACATTTAAATTCTGCCTGGCCCATTATCTCTAGCCTCTTCTTAGCTAGCCCTCATCTCATAAACTAACCCATTATAAAAGTCTGTAAGCCACCATGTGGTGACTTACAGGAAAGGTCTAACCTGCGTCCATCTGCGATGGGAGCCTCATGGTGACTGACTCTCTCACTTCCTTTTTTCCCAGAACTTCCCTTCTGTCTACTCCGCCCACCTAAGGGCTGACCTATCTTACAAGCCAGGCAGAGTCTTTATTTAACCAATGAAAGCAACAGAAAAAAAGGACCCTCCTACA